>OOIL02000495.1:645576-670848 GCA_900332095.2 Cuscuta campestris | reverse complement strand
GCATTCTTTTTCATATTTTCCATCATCTCCGATGGAGTCAAAATTTCACCATTTTTGGCTTTGGGGTGTGATGGAATAAATCAAAATGGATCTCTAAACTATCTGCGCTTCTTTAATTAATGAAGTAGCAGTTAGTCAAACACTGCAACTTTCGATGTTGAGCCGGGGGTCTCTTTGGAAACAGCCTCTCTACTTTCGAGTAGGGGCAAGGTCTGCGGTACACACACCCTCCCCAGACCCTACTCTTGTGGGATTTAACTGGGTTGTTGTTGTTGTTGCATTCTTTTTCATATATGTAAAGATATTTTTAATATTAATGTAGTAACTTTGTGCCTTTGTTTTTAAAAATCTGGAGTGCACTTTCCATTACTATAACATGCTATGCTTAGTGGGAAGTAAACATATTCATGGGAAAAATATTTTTCAAATTCTAGACAGTGTTATTCATGTGAATTGCCTAAAATTTTTCTGTAGATTCAAACTTTGGAGCGTGAAATTCAAGAGAAAAGAACACAAATGAAAATTTTAGAACAACGAATTGTAGAGAGCGGTGAAACGTCAATCGCTAAATCAACTTTCATTGAGATGCAACAGGTGATCTGATTTTAGTCACTTTAATGTCATTCCCTATCTCATTTTATATGTGATGTATACTGAACGTCGTTGGTGATTTTTAGTAGCATTTTGGTCTTTCAGGTAACAATTTGTCTTTGGTGTTTAACAGGTGTTGACAAAATTGACAGCCCAGTGTAGTGAACAGGGGTTTGAGCTCGAGGTTATCACCGGCATGAGAGTATAGTATACGATTATAACTTTGTTACAGAATGCTTTTTAACATCTGAATCTTGGGTTGCAGATCAAGTCCGCAGATAATCGGGTTCTTCAAGAACAGCTGCAGATCAAGGTGAAGTCCACTCCCCCTGCCCCCTCTTCTATTTCACCACATTTAGTGCATTTAGAATATTACTTCCTCCGTCCCAAATTATTTGCCACATTTGTATTCCCGAGGCAAAATATCAAGTTTTTTCAATTCATTTTATTTACATATTGGTAAAGAAATAAAATATAAAATTTACATATAAAAAAAGTAAATGAAAAGTTCTTCGAAATAAGAGGTATCAAGAATATTTTATTTTATCAAATAACCAATGAAAACGTCGAAATAAACAAAAGTTCCCGCGACGGTTGAAAAAAGCAAATGTTGTGAATATTTAGGGACGGAGGGAGTAGTTTTTTTCCTACTAATTTTCTGGAATTACTATTATTGTTCACTTGTTATTGGTAGTGCTTGGAGAACGAGGAGCTGCAAGAAAAAATTGGTAACATGGAACACCAGTTGTCTAATCTCAAGAGTGAAAAATTATCACTCTCCTCTGAACAGTGTGTGCGTGATGAATATACAGATGAACTGAAAAGGAAACTTCAAATTCAGGTAATTGGTACTCTGCAAGTATTAAACACTCTTACACTCCCTTCTCCTAGGGCATGTTTTGGTCATGGAAAAGGTAAGGGGAAGAAAGAGACATTCATGAACTTTAATTTTTATCGTTGGATTTGCCTCGGAAAATGTTATGTGGAATGGGATATGGTGAATTTTCATTTGTCCTTTTATTACAAGTATAAATTTAGATTTCCTAGTCTTCATATAATAGAATTTATTTTTGAACATAGATCTAAAATTAATTCAGTGAGCTTGAGTTTATTACGGAGTACAAGTATTTATTTCTCCCAAAATTTCTTTCATTCCCATTTTCCTTCTATTTTCTCTCTCTAGTATATTCATGGATGAAAATGGACCCCAAGTGTTACTAAATTTTAAGAACGTAATTAAAACCAATGGGAGTTCTAGACTATTACTAATAGAATCCCTTGTACTCTGAGAAGGAGATTGAGAATGAGAGGTTCAAGCTAGAACATGTTCAGATTGTGGAGGAGAACACTAGACTTCGTGTACAGAACCAGAAACTGTCAGAGGAGGCTTCATATGCAAGGGAATTAGCGTCAGCTGCTGCTGTTGAACTGAAAAGCATAGCTGCAGAAGTCACCAAGCTCTCGTTGCAGAAGGCAAAAGTAGACAAAGAACTATCTGCTGCTCGAGAGAAGTTGATGAGCTCTAGTTGGAGTTCTGGTGTGCAGAATTGTAATGTTGGAAACCGCAATAGCATTGAGAGTAGTACAAGGCAGGGTCGTAGAGGTTATCCATCCGGTCGGGCAAATGAAGTCCTTCATGATGACTTTGACACGTGGGACCTAGACCATGAAGATTTAAAGATGGAATTGCTGGCAAGGAAACAGCGCGAGTCTGCTTTGGAGGCTGCCTTGGCTGAGAAGGAGGCTAAGGAGGATGAGAGCCGGAAAACTGTTGAAGAGGCAAAGAAAAGGGAAGCTGCTTTGGAAAATGACTTAGCTAATATGTGGGTGTTGGTTGCACAGCTGAAGAAAGACAATGGAGTGAGACCAGATTTGAAGACAAATGAGAAGCAACGTGGCACAGTGAATGACAACGATCCTGTCTGCTCAGAATTTCAATCCCTTGATAATCCATCTCCACCTCCTGAAATTCCAAAAGAGGAGCCACTCGTTGCACGCCTTAAGGTAAGTGTGATCCTCATTACAAACTCAGGCTCCATTTGATTGTCATAAATGGCTTGTTCTAATTCACCGAATAATCATTTACAATATTAGATTTTAAAGTTATTCTGTATTGCAACATTACGTACGTACAGGCTCGAATGCGAGAGATGAAGGAAAAAGAGCGTGGGCTCTCGGGGAACGGGGATGCAAATTCACATGCGTGCAAAGTGTGTTTTGAATCACCAACTGCCGCTATGCTTCTTCCTTGCCGTCATTTTTGCTGTGAGTACCCGCTTCCTAGTTTTCACTTGCTTAATACTCACTATGTCCCCGTTTATATGTCTAGTTTGACTTTTTTCAATCAACTTCAACGCATCTTACATATTTAATACTATGTACAATGGAATTTTAAAAAAGACTTTTTTGCAAGTTTAACAATTCATTTTTCAACTAATATGCAATGTATATTTTATTTCATGATCGAAATTTGTTCAATTTGATTGAAAAAAGTCAAATTAGATGAATATACTGGGACAGAGTCACAGAGGTATATTCCCTGCCACTTCACATCACTGAGTGATTTGCCCACGACTTTTGCAGTGTGCAAGTCTTGCTCCCTTGCCTGTGCCGAGTGTCCGATTTGCCGGACAAAGATTGTAGATAGGATTTTTGCTTTTACTTAGAAGTTACCACTTCGAGCTGAGGTGGTTGCAATGGAGAGATACAGATATAATACAGTTAATACCATATTTACATGGTTGAATTTTTAACTGTAAATTTTTAAGTGATGTAAAGTAAAGTTCCTCCCCTTTGTTTTCGGATGCAGGGTCTTCAATATGTGCGCGCCCTATATTGACCAATTTGCTCAACTCTGTGTAACGATTGTAAGTGCTATCATAGTGTTCCTGTGTACATTTGTGTGTTGTAAACATCAAGTTGAGTAGCAAATGCAGAAAATATCATTTACAAAGGAGTAATGTGCAAATTGATAAACCCATATGCAACTTGAAGAGTAGATATGCAAATATGCGCTGAAGTGAGAGAGAGTAAAACACCAATTTGGGTTTGAGATTGCAGCACCATTGGAATAAGAAATGCTACATATCTTTAAAAATGTACACCGGTTGGAGAAGCTTTTATTGTGACAATTTGAATGCGACTTTTTCGTCTCTCTTAGTTCTTCTAAATTTGACTTGCACAATCAATTTTTTAAAATTTTGACCATGAATTATCGGAAAAATATATTAAATTTTGATATAAATTTAATATCAATATATTTATCTTGAAATGTAGCAATATTTATATACGGGGCCATTAATATTTTTACAGCACCATCAATATTATAAATAAGTATCTACTCCGTAAATTTTTATATTTTTATAATAAGTATTCATATATAAATAAAGATATTAATGCTCAAAATGTTCCATTGGAGATTGTGCAAGTCAGGGTTGAAAGAACCAAGATTAAATCTAACGTCAAACTATGTAGATGAAATTTTAAATCTTCATCTAGTGTCGAACTTGATTACATCACACTACTCTATTACATCACACTTTTACAAGTGTGTTGACTAACCGAGTTATGTCACCAAAACCAGTTTAAATTCCAGTAGAGTTTGGAGTACACCAAGATCTATACTCTACTTTTATATCACAATCATATAGAGAAAAAATATTTGTCTGTGTGGTGTATAGACAATTATTGTCTGTGTATGTCTAATAACTTGATCTCCTAAGTGGGTACAAATCTTTGCATATCCATAGCGCAATCTCATATACTCCTAAACTTTAACATAAGTGTCGGTGAGGCGTAACACAGCGGTTAACATTTGGCATAAAAGAGATAGAAGAGACAAATTCTGAGTTTGAAGTCTAGTGACTGCAAGAAAGAACAACCATGATTTCTGTAAGTATTAGACACAAAAATCAACCCCTATGCTAACTCAATGAGACTATAAATCAATTTATGTCTTGTCGGCCAAGTGTTGGACCGGTGTAATCTAACACAAGGGCATGAGGCGAGGATAGCTATAGGTGTGTGTAGGTGGGTTTTTGTTTGGACATTGATTGAGTGGCAAATATATAATTGCACGTGCAGGCGATTGAAAAACTTTGAGTCTGATTTTCGAACTCCGTCAAATAAAAGCGCATCTACCGTTTCGTTAATGCCTGCGCCGGCCCGGCGGGGCCGCTGTGCCTCTCTCGCTGCCGTGCTGACATTTGGCAGAAAGAACAAAATCCTCTCTGGATTCTCAGATCTACTCTGATCTTTCCATATGACTACTACTGCTCTATTTCCTATCCCTCTTTCTCTATTCTTTTATACTTACCCGAGTAAAAAAAAATTCCTAGCTCATAAATAAATTTAAAACGAAAAATTTCTTCACTAAATCCCAAATATTTTTATCCTTGTTTTATACTCCCTAGTAGGGTAGGAAAAATTGTGATGCATAAATTAGTAATGAATAAATATGATTTAACGGCAGGGGCAAATCTACATAGAAGCAATTAGGGGCCAATGCCTCCTACTAAATTATGGTGTTAACTTTTTTTGAAAAAAAAAGTGCTTATACTTTGGACTGCATGCTCCTATCAAAATTGGGGTTGACCACATCTAAAATTATATACTCACAACAAAAATTAATAAAATCTTATGTAATTAAGCTAGTTTTTAGTTTTCTGTTTAATTTTATTGAAGTGTATTTTATTTATTAAATATAATTTATTGTTTATAATAAGATTTTATATTACATATTAAACTATATTTTACATTCAAGAAATGTTTAAAAAAGAATTAACTATTTTTTGTTATTCCATATTGTCTATTTAAAAAAAATACATGGGCGCAACCCCGAGATCTCCGACGAATTATGCCCCCATCTAACCAAATTCTTGGATCCGTCACTGTTTGACGGAGACTGCACAACTAATATGAATAAATAGGTAGTTCTAATTGAAAAATGAAAATGGAAAAAAAATTGATATTTTGTGGGGTGAAAGAAGTACTAGAAATCTATAATAAGTAAGATTTAATTTACTCCTTCCGTCTTAAAATTTAATTGTTTTATTAGAATGAAAACTAATAATTCTTTTCAATAATCGATAATCTGGTAATAATTGAACAATAAACTATTCTACACAATGAAGCTAATTTATTTACTTCTTAACTCACTACACTTTTTTGTAAGTTGTAATTAGTTTTCTTGAGCGACAATTCAAATTGTTTTTTGATACTGTAGTATTATTATTTTAAAAAAATGGCACTACAAAACTTGTGCATATTTTTCGATAATTCTATAAAAATATTTTTTTGCAAAACAACATTACAACAGTTGTGAAAATAACATAATAAATTTTTCTCTGAAATGGAACTTTTATTTTTATAACTCACTACATTTTTTGTTGTATTGCAATTATTTTCATGAACAACACTCCGAAATGTTTATTGATAATCTTCTACTCCGTATTATTTTTTCTAAAATGGAACTACCCAACTGGTGATTTTTTTCGATCATTCCGTACAAATGTTTCCCCCCAAAATAATAATTCAAAAATTATGAAAATGACACAAGCAATATTTTTTCCCCAAAACGGAACTAACTAACTTAATAACTCACTACAATTTTTTGTATTGCAATCTCTTTCTCGAGCGATACTCTGAATTACTTTTTGATAATCCAATATTATACTTCCCCCAAAACATAAAACAAAATTTGTAAAGTGTTATATTTTTAAAAAAAATTGAGACAAATCTCTAACAAGAATATACTATTATATTTTTTAAAACATAAATATCAAAATTAAAAATAAAAAAAGTAAACTTACAAAAAATAATTCCAACTTTCATTTATTTGCGAAAAACATGAGTTTTCCAAAAATTCCGTTAAGTAGCCATTAACCTTTTAACGGCAGCTTAAAACTTGCACAGATGCAAAAAGGTGAGATTAACTTTGTCAATAGTGAAAAGTGGAATTATTTTCGAAAGAACGTGAAAAGGTAAGATTATTTAAGATAACTTTTCCTTTGAAAAGTTCTTTCTGAGAGGAAGGGATCGGAGTACAATCCATTCAATCTTTTTTAAAAGAAATTACTACTCATCACATGCTATTTTTACGCATCACATCAAGTATATTTTTAGAAAATCAATACAAAATTATCATTCCTTTAAATTTTTCTTAAAATCGAAGTGAGAACATCTTTATGAGTTTGAAGAAGTAGAAAGTAATTTTTTTCCCAAGACATCTTTAAAAAGGTTAAATAGAGAAGAAATTAAATGAGAATATGCTTTCTTTTCTTTTCTTTTTTACTCCGTAACTCGTAGACTCGTAGTTACGTAAAACGACAAAAGCTTTTAATTTCCTACCCAGGGAGATATATATAGTTGACTGCAGCTATTTTGTCTGCCTAGCTAAAATCACCCCCCTTGCCCGGCTGCCCGCCCTAATTATACGTACGCTCCATTCGAATCTATTCTACGTACGTACGTACTCCCCCTATCCCCTATTTCCTATACATACACTATACTCGCTCCGTCTCTTAACGTCGTTCTCTTATTGACTTTTTGGAAAATTATGGGAGAAATATTTTAGTGTTAAATTTATAAAAATATCTTTGATGTGATGGGTAAAAGTATTTTGAATATGTTATTTGTAAAAAAGTATGATGTGATATGTAGGGTATGAAAAAGTAAGGGGTAAAAGTGGTTTTTAATAGATAAGAGAAGGAATTAGTAGGCAAGAAAAAAAAGAAAAGATAAGGAGTTTAAGGGATAGAGGAAGTATATAATTATATATACTATACGTACATACGTTTATGCATGGATTTTAATCATTTTATCATTTCTATATTTTATTAAATGATACGGAGTACTACATAATATTAAGAAAAATGTTAAATTTTTCTTTCAATTCTTTTAAGAAAATTACTTCAAATTTACTACTCCATCCGTCCCAGAAAGAATGCCACGTTTACTATTCTGGTCTCTCGATAACTTTTGTTTGTTTACTCGTTTTGGTTGACCATTTGATAAAATAAAATATTCTTGTCGCATCTTGTTTTGTAGAGCTTTTCATATACTTTTAAATGATGTAATTTTTACTTTTTATTACTCTACCAATTTGAAATTAAAGTGATTTTAAAAGAGATGATATTTTGCACGTCGTTCGAAGTGTTGCAAATAAATTGGGACGGAGGGAGTACTTTTTTAAGCACAAATTAAAAAAATCTGGTGTGTGAGAATTAAGTCATAAAGAATCCAAAAAAAATACACTAACACGAAAGAAGCTAAGTACGTACTTCGTATTACGCCATTACGGAGTACTTATTAACAAAAAGATCCCAAGAATTCGGTAATTCTATGATGGACATAACGTTTACAAGGTTTATATTGACCTTCTTATACAAACCTCTAAAATATTGTCACAGTTTGATTTTTTTTGGTTATACTGCGACATCCTTTGACTGTGAATTATGGAAAAATTATACCTGAAATATTTAGTTATAATGTAAATATAATAAAATTAGGTTTACTTTATAATATAGTTTTGAAGTATCAGATTTTTATAATATTTAATTATTTCTAAATATATTTAATTCTTGGTTAGAGGGTATCACAGTTTAACCAAAAATATCAATTTGTTTCAATCTTTTAGGGATGGAGGGAATATTTATTTATTTTTTTTAATAAGTTAAAATATGTTTATCTCGGTGATTAAATGCTCATTTGGCTTACATGAAGATCCACTATAAATCTTAGGTAATTCAAAGTATTTCATCCAATTCATATTGCTCTCTTTGTTTCAAATAATTTAGAGTTAATAATAGGAAAATGATTTAAGTTTTAATTCTATTTAGTGCAAATATTTCTTAATAATAAACTGAGACAGAGATAGTACGGACTCCTACAAAATTAGGAATAAAAATGGTCTTATTTTATTTTATGTAATGATTAATGAATAATTGTAAACAAATTAATAAATACTACGGAGTATATGAAAGATCAGAATATTGGCTGAGAGGATATATATATATATATATATATATATATATATATATATATATATATATATATATATATATACTATACCTACCTGGCTACCTACACATATATATCTTGTTAGCTAAGAGTGAGTGAGGAAAATATATAGGGTAGAATTGAAGATCTATCTGGTGATTATATGATGATGAAGAAAAGGAGATGATGATGATGATGATGAGAGGAGGTGAAGAAGTAGTAGAAGAAGACGTGAGCGGCGGAGGGGCGGCTGGGGGGAGGTGGTCGTCGTCGAGCAGCAGCGGCAGCAGCAGATGCCAAGATTGCGGGAACCAATCAAAGAGAGACTGTGGGTACATGAGGTGCCGGACTTGCTGCAAGAGCCGTGGGTTCCAGTGCCCCACTCACGTCAAGAGCACTTGGATCCCCGTTTCCAAGCGCCGCCACACCGCCGCCGCCAGACACCGCCTTTCCTCCTACCCTATTAACCGCCACCTTCCGCCGCCCCCGCCTCCTCAAAACCCCCCCTTCTTCGGTACGCACCAATTAATTAACCTTAATTTGTTACTCTCTCCATTCTTTTCTTGAGAAGAGTTATATTTTTGACCAATTGGTAAAATAAAAAAGTGTTAAATTGTAGTTGACTTCTAATTTTATCTTAGGTGTGATAAATAGATTATTTTAGAAAAAATAATATATGATAAATATAATAAGAAAATATAGAGGTAAAAAAAGTTTTTTAATTAATAGAAAGTGGTAGTAGAAAAAATGAAAGAAAAAGTATTTTTAAGAAGGGAAGGAGTAATTAATTACTCAGTCATCCCAAAAAATTGTTTTGACATGATATAAAATTTAGAAAAAAAAATTAAATTGTGAGAGTGAAATTGATATACAGAAAAAAATATTAGGAGTCACTCAAAATTTTTCACAAAAAAAAGAAGATAAAGCTTTTTTAAATTAGGACGTCTCAAAACTACTATGAGAGGATGTTATATCACTCCGATGGATGCACCAACATATACGAGTAGCATATAATATAAGTATAAAGAAATGTCTCTAGATAAGCGTAAATTGCCAAACAAATATCAGATTAGGGTTTGGAAGTCGTGTGTCGGGCACATCCTGCACCGAAAAAATCAATACCGTACCACTCTTGTATAAAACAAGGTGAAAGACTACCCATTGGTTTAGGCTTTTGGATAGAAAGTGAATCCGGACTTAAATGTAAAATTAGTCAAATCTCACATACTCCCTCCGTTTTTTAAAACACTTCCTCTTTCATTTTTTTCATTTCCAACAAAACACTTCCACTTTTTATTAAAAAACCACTTTTACCCTTACTTTTTCCTACCCTACCTATCACATCATACTTTATCTCTAATAATCTATCCATCACATCTTACTTTTACCTATCACATCAAGGGCAAAATTGGAAGTCAACTACAATTTAATACTTCCTTATTTTTACACAAAGTCAAAATAGGAACACTTTTTCCAAACAGAGGGAGTATTAATTTGGAGCACGGCCAGTTCAATCGACCCACCAAAATTCCAACGATAAGAGTACATTATTAACAAAATTTAATATAGCTAGGTAGCATAAATGATGACAATGAGATGATAATATAGCAGTGTATATAGTGACAATGTGAAGGTCGAGTGTGGTGATTGACAATCGGTCAACGGTGGTCAATGTCAGTGGCATGCAGCGGAGCTCCAGCAGGCAGCAACCTACAACAAAGCTATGGTGGAAGTGCGGAGTGTGAACTCATGTTTAGATCACAAAAAGGGCGCTACTTTTATTTTAGTATATATTTTTATCATTCTTTACTCTTACTTAGCTACTATTCAAGACAATGTTCTCATTTGAATTTTAATGGGGGTTCAATATGATATTTTGAGTATTAAAATCTATATTTATAAATTATTTTTTTTAAATAAAAACATGATTTTCAGTATTTCAATTCAAGACAAATCAAAACGATTGATATTAAATGTGTTCTGTATAAATCCGAGACATAATTAATTTATACTTAAAAGAGTAATTTACTTAAATAGAACTAAAACATAATGACTTTTCTAATATAGGACCATATGTTTTTATTTCCCAATGTAGGACTTTTGGTCATTATGAATTAGTCATTATTCAAGTAATGTCCATCATTACTGGACATTATTCTTCTCACTAAGACATTAATAAGTCTTATTTAGGGAATAAAAAAGTTTAAGTCCTAGATTAGGAAAGTCATTATGTTTTAGTCCTATTTAATGCAAATTTCACTACTTAAAATGTGTTCTGTTTAAAAAAAGAACGAAATATTGTTCTTTAATTTCAACCCCAAATCTTTTGAGCAAAAATATAAATGAGAAATTTACCTAAATAGGACTAAAACATAATGACTTTCACAATATATGATCATGTGTTTTTATTTCCCAATGTAGGACCTTTAGTCATTATCGAGTAGTCATTATTCAACTAAATGTCCATCATTACAGGACATTATTCCTTCCACTAGGTCATTATTAAGTCCTATATAGGGAATAAAAAAGTTTAAGTCCTACATTAGGAAAGTCATTATGTTTTAGTCCTATTTAGTGCAAATTTTACAATATAAATATATATATGCAATATTAATGTTGTTTGATAGATCTTGTGATAAAGATTTTCGAAGGTATATTATTTAATTTGTCATAATGATGACTTAAGTATTAAAAATTATTAACAAAATAGACTTTGCAATAGAAATTGTTAAAAGTTTTTTAGTTTGGTTTTTCCATTACACCCACCCAAGTGGATGGGCCCGGCATCGAGGGCTGATGCAGGTCCGGCACACCAAACACCGGCACACCGAGCCAAATTAAAGAAATCTGGCAACTTAAAAGCAACACTCTGAGAGTCGACTCAACGAGGACGAAATAGCCAACCATCCTCGTTTGAAATGCTGGCATCCCAACAACCAGCATTTTGAAGGCCAACAAAACCGATGCCAACCGTCCTACCCACTTCGAGACGCCCAAATACCAACTGTATTAGTCCTTGATGCATGGTCCATCCACCTGGGTGGGTGTAACGGGAGAACCAAACACCGAAAGGAAAAGAGCTAATGCAGGGCCGACACACCTAACATCAGCACACCAAGCCAAATTAATGAAATTTGGCTCCCCGAAACCCAACCTCGGAGAGTCGGCCCAATGAGGACATTCCAACCATCCTCGTTCGAAATGCTGGCATCCCAACAACCAGCATTTCGAAGGCCGACAAACCGATGCACATGAAGATGTGAGTAGCATTTTCAAAATGTATATTCTACTCCATCCGTCCCATAAAACCTTTCTCCTTTCTTTTTTTATCCGTCTCACAAAACACTTCTCATTTCTATTAAAAAGTCACTTTTACTCCTTACTTTTTCATACCCTAACTATCACATCATATCTTTTTACTAATAATCTATCCATCAAATCATACTTTTACCCATCACATCAAAGGACATTTTTGGAAATTCAATACCAAAATACACTCGCCTTAAATCCATCCTAAAAAAGCAAAAGTACTATGTTTCATGGGACGGAGGGAGTAATTAACATGGAAGCCTTTTTCAAAGCTAACGGGGCCAATGTTGCTTATTGCTTAATTTGATCATTTTCGTTATATTGATGATAAAGCGTGGTTTAAATTTGTTACGTTGGGTTGCAGCAGGTAGTGCAGAAGAGAGTAATTTTCCGGCGGAAGTGAGTTTTCCGGCGGTATTTAGATGCGTGCGGGTGAGCTCCGTCGACAGTGCCGGCGGGGAGGATACAAATTGTCAATACGCGTACCAGACGGCGGTCAACATTGCCGGCCACGTCTTCAAAGGGATTCTCTACGATCAAGGGCCGGAGAGCCGTTACAACACCCCCGAGGAGGGATCCTCAGCCGCCGCCGCCCGCCTGCAGCAACTTGGTCATCTCGTGGGTGGCGATGCCACCGCGGCTGCCTCCAATAACAACGTATCTCCACCACAGCCGCCGCCGCATCCTTCTTACCACACTCCTTTTACTACTACTAATTTTATGCCCACCGCCGCGCATTTCTTCCCTTACCCAAAATCTTAGTTCTCAATTTTGTTAGCAATAATTTTTCCGTGCATTCAAAGAGACTAGATATATTTCTCCATAATCATTTACATTTTCTACGGGAGTAGTTTTTTATAAAGGGAATACATTGCACACAAACGGATGAGCTTCATAGAATTTTAATGGTAGAGTGGTGATAGTATTTTTATATGTCATATACTTAGCATAATTACCTCCCAGTAAAAGCTATCTCTTGACATTTCATGTTTTTGCCAATTGTGTAACGCCTCCCAGCCATGATAAACTACATAGGTGGAAGCTAGCTAATGATATCCATTATGAAGTTCGATCAATATTCCTACGCGTCACACTCCTACACTTAAGAGATTGCGATTAAGATTGAACAGATAGTATATTGATGGATTGAGACATATTAAAGAAAGAATTATGCTTTCAAAAAAAGAAAGGATTATTATAATGAATAATGTTTTGAATTGTACCCATAAAAAAAAGATCATAATCACAAAATATATGGAAATTGGAGACCAAAAATGAAAAATCTCATATCATAAAATTACTATATAGAATTTACTTAGAATTTGAATGAAATAAAATGTTAAAGTATTTTCCCAATCTTTTGTATATTACGGTGTGTGTGTGTATGTATGTGTGTGTGTGGCATTTTTTAAATTCTCTTCGCTTAAATGTTAAAGTATCATTTTTTACTTTTATAAAAATTAATTGAACATTAGAGAAATCATCATAAATAATAATAAAATATAGTAAAAAATTTCTATTTTGCTACTTTTTTATATTTTACTCCTATTTAGGGTGATTTCTTAAACATTTATTTAACATTTTATTTACATGGTATTCTTCTAAATAGTTGTAAATAATATATATAAAGGATTTATTTTCAAATTTATAAAATTATATTTATACTTTTTAGTACGAAGTATTATATTGTCATCCTATAAAAATTAAAATATTTTTCCATAATTAATATATTTTAATTTAAAAATGGACTAATACACTCAATTAGAAATTATCATTTTGGGAGAATAGTATAAGGTTTAATGTTGTTTTAATGCAGTTTTAACGGCCATTAGTCGGGAGGACTGAACTGAGCATTGTTCTCAAATAACGAATATCATCTAGAGAATTAGTTTATTTTGAGAACTAATTTAGAAAAACATATAGTTATTGAATACGCATATCAATAAGATATAAAAATTACATATTAAAAAACTACGTCAAAAGTTCTACAAAACAAGAGGTAACAAGAATATTTTATTTTATCAAATACTTAATGAAATCGCGTAAATAAACAAAAGTTATCAAGAGGAGAGAAAAAAATTGTAATCTATTTAGGGACGGAGGGATACCATTTTGAGAATTTAATCTATATATTATTCTGTATTTATTTTTTAAATAAAAAAAATAGAAATTTATGTTGAAAGTAAAAAACGTCTAAAAAAATTGTTGATATTCAGGATGATTAGAGGTACCTCCCAAGGATTCTCAAGCTTCCCTTCGGCCATGGCTTCCTCGCAGTCCCATTGGACGACTCCCAATATTTCGATTTACTGAAATACATTGAAGTGATCCAACCTCAGGTATACTCTCTCTCTCTATTCCACCCTCCATCTTCAATCTCTGATTTCATCCTCGAAACAAGACTCTTGTCCTGTTTCAACCATCCAGATTTGAAACACAATTTAGAAGATGTTTTTTTTAATCATTGATGAACTTGGTCAGAATTCCGCATCCGAAACACTATTCTACAGATCTTCAGCAAGCACTATATTTTCGAAGATGTCCACTCTACAATAAGTACTCGCTTTGTTATATATTCACTTACAGTATTTAATAGCTGCGCCATTTTTCCTACTATATAAATCGGTCTATGTGTTTTTCATTTTTTTAATATTGGGAGCATCTCTTGCATTGAAATGCTTGCATTTTAATATCACAATCATTAAGAAAAACTGCATTTCTTGCCATTTTTAATTGTTTAGGCGATTCGGATTACTCTCCTGTAGGTTTATGCTGGCAGTCATCATATATAAAAAGCTGAAATGCAGATAATAAAATGAGTACACATAAGAAAATATCCGTAGAATCATGCCACAACCGCAACGGGTGGTTCAAGAGAGCCTCTCATTTTTAAAATTTAACTTAAATAAATAAACAAACAACTAACATTTGGATGTGAGTTTTCTTTTGGGACATCTATTCGATTAGGGGATGTAAGGTCTGTTGGTGCCTTGCCTTGTTGCCGTAATTCCATAACTTTCATGTCACTGAAGATCTGCAATCCATCTCCAACTTCCTCCCTTTACCTATAGAAGGGTTAGTGGGTAGTTAACTAGTTATGCTGACTCTTTATCACTCTCTCATTCTCCGGGTGAGGGTAGATTTCAAAAAGCTTGTACGTTGTTATTCAGCATTAAGTAGCTATTGTTACCCCTTGTTATTGAACACAGAGAATACAAAAATTTAAAACAAGTCATACAAAAAATTGACAGATTTGCAAAACATACCTTGATTTTGTTACTTTTTCTTCAGTCAGTTGTGCTGGGAAAATTGGCAAAACAAACTGCCTTATTATATACAGAGAAATCTGCAAGGTGAATCAATGGCATCAATGGACAAGCAGAATACCTTGGATTACATCAACCAGATGTTTCCTACAGGTCACACATTTATATATTTGAGCAGAATTGTTTTCATGTGTTGTATGGAAATGTGTATGCCAAATGGTTTTTGATAGATATTCACCATGATCAGTTGAGCGTGCATCAAATTTAATATTACAAACTCTAAAAAAGAATTTATATGAGATGAAAGAAGCAGCACGTGGCCTTTAAACAATTAACATTTTTAAAAAAATCAATAGCATTTTCATTTTAAAAAAGTTTTGGCAAGCAGGCTATTAGTATTATATCTAGGCATTAGTCAGCATTGTGCTTTCTAATGTTTTGCATCATTACATGAATTTTCTACATTCAAGGATTATCATTGAAAAACAATTGAGCAATTTTCCTTAAACACTGATCATCATTGTACTTAAAAAACAACAAATAAATTGCTAGATTATCATCTTCAGTTGAGCAAATATTTTTATTTAAACCAATGATGTTATCAAGCTCTTTGATACATGGAAGATTCTTGATTTTCAGAAGCATCTTTATCTGGAGTTGAGCCACTAATGCAGACAGTACAAAGTGAAATTCGTAGGGTGGATGCTGAAATATTATCTGCTGTTCGTCAGCAGGTCATTTCTCTCACCTCTCATGCACCCATTACACCTTTTCTCTTTTATGACCTTCATCATCTCTTTCTGCTCTTGTTATCAACGTGAATTAATCATTGTTAGACTTCCCGTAATGAAGTTGAAGTTAACAAATTTGCAAGCATTTCTTTTTTCTCCATAGAATTCCTTTGTTTAAAACACACTATAATTTTGCTGGCCCTTATCTCCTGCAGAGTAATTCTGGGTCAAAAGCCAGGGAGGATCTCGCTGCTGCTACGCAAGCTGTGCAGGTTTGATCGGCACATATATTTCATTAACTCCTACATTTATGGAAAACCATGGCCTGATTGGCTTCAAGCAAATCACATTATAAAGTTAGAACAGGGTCAATTGCTCCATGGCTATTGTCTAATACTACCTTCACCTTTTCTGGTTTTGTTCACTTGATAAATTTCTTAAACCAGGAACTAATGTATAAGATTCGAGAAATTAAAAATAAAGCAGAGCAAAGTGAAACAATGGTCCAGGAAATATGCCGTGATATTAAGAAATTGGATTTTGCGAAGAAGCATATCACCACAACAATTACTGCACTTCATCGTCTCACAATGCTAGGTTAATCTCTTCTTTATTGCACTGTCATGGGCATTTATTTCCTTACAACATTTTATGCTTAGGGAATGCTAATTGCTGTTGATTTACCTGAAGAAAGATCATGCTATTGTTGCTTGGTTTCAATGACTGGGTATACAATGTTTAGCATTTTTAATTGTTAAATAGATTCTTTGATTATGTTCCGCTTGCATTGTACTGGAAGCATGAAAGGATATTGCTGAGTTTGATGTAAACATTGAACACCTGATGGACCTGTTGGGGTGTGCTTTTAGAATCGTTGAAAGTGCTTTAATGGATTTTAATATTCGTTTTATGTATTCAATCAACAACAATAGCTGAATCCTTTCAAGTTTCAAGAAATTTTATACCCTATTGAACTTTACTTATGTTATTTTGTTATCTACAAAAAAAATAGTTTGAAAAAAAAAACCTAGATTGTGTTTGCATTAGTTTTCTTTTTAATTAAAGTAAATTTTTGAAAGCACATCCAAACAGGTCTGAACTGTATGTTTGTAAGTGTAACAGGCCCCATATTTAATAAATTATTCGGTGTATAACTAATATTTCCAGCGTCACTTCTTTTACTCAATAATCTAACATACTTTCTCACAACAATATCTTTTTATATTTTACTGCAATTGATTGGCCTTAATAGGCTGTGGTTAATTCTAACATTTCTTTTTTGGTACACACATGCATGCCTTCTCTTGAAAGGCGGCAGCCTGGCACAACTTTTGCAGTCTCTGGAGGTCTACCTCTGAATCCACCTCCTTGCAATAAGAAAGGGAATGGTGGACCAGATAATGCTCTTTACCACATCCCCATGGTGTCTGAGCTTCGGCACTGGATACACCAATTCACACACACATTCTTTCTTTTGTTAGGGGAAAAGAAATCTTTCTTCACATTCTCATTTTTATTATTATGTATTTTGACAGTTTCTGCTGTTGAACAACTACAAGTAATGGCGTCAAAACGTCAATATAAAGAGGCAGCTGCACAGCTAGAGGTACTTTAGCAGTTGCTTCTCCCATCACCATCTACAATTTTTTATTTGAAAGCTTATCAGTTTTGCACACTAATGCTGGAAATGTTCATGGGATTGTCATGAATAGTGAAACATGCCTAATGCCTTGCTGACTATATATCTATGAGTCTTGTGCGTGCTTGACCTAGCTTATCAAGTTCAAAAAGTATATGCAGAGTTTCAAAAGGCAAATTCCAAGGCCACATAATAGTGGGAAGCCTCTTTTAAAAGAAATTTGGACCAATCATACATTAGACTACAACTTGCCATGCATTGGTGGATAAGACATGGCTGCTTTGAACAACCCATTGCTTTTTCTAATTGAATTGATGGATGAAATATGGCCAGTCTATTTATCAGCAGTAGCTTTCTTGTATCAATGAAGAGAGATTTGCAGCCTCTCTAGATCCCATGAAGTATTTGTGTAGGCTAAGTTAAAGATGTTAGTTTCTTCAGTACTTTTAGCCTTAAGTCATATTGCTCATTTCTTGTGTCTTTTGCATTTTATTGAAAGATAAAGTTCTACAATATTTTTCTACAGTGCATCCATATACTATTCATGCTTTAATTGCTTTTTAAAAACTTTGTCCGCACATATCTTTCGAACTCGATTCTCCTCTCGGTTCATGTAGTCGACCCCAGGTTACTTGGGAAATGCATCTTTTTTTGCACATTGCCTATTTTAGCCAAACATAGTAAAAGATGCATTTTTTTAACTTTGTCGGAGTATTTTGGTTAACATGCAAGTTACATTCAAACTAGTAATGCATCTATACATTGAGTACTATTTTTGCATATGCATATTTCTTGTGTGAGCTCAAATACAGTGTGCTTCATATTGTGTACTGAATTTCAGGCTGTGAACCAGTTGTGTAGCCATTTTGAAGCCTATAGGGACATACCAAAGATTACTGAGCTAAGGGAGAAGTTCAAAAGCATCAAACAAGTCCTCAAGTCTCATGTGTTTTCTGACTTCTCCAGGTCCTCTCTACTTGAGCTTGGAGATTTTCTCTGTAGAACCCGATTTATATGGTTATATAAATATTGAGTTTCATTATTCTAGGATAAGTTTACCGAAAGATTCCCTTTTCATTATATAAATCTGGCCAACATCTTTGACTCTGTTGATTGAAAAAATAAACTTGGCTGCCATAAATCTCTCTGAGGACATGACCTTTAGGGTTCTTGGACTCAGTCAGATCAGGGTTTTAGAATGTAGAGTCCTTATATGGGGCTGTGTGCGAGTGCTGTCTGGGTTATACTCCTCTTGCTCTTCTTTTCACTCCACATAAATTTTACTGTTTGTCAGTGGTAATCTGTGAACAGACATCAATGAAGATAGATGACACTTTTATCCTAATCTTTTAGATATTATTTTATAAAAATGTTTTTAACACTCATTTTGACAATTCAGTCCAACCAGCAACTTTGGACAAAACATTAGAAAATTCAGCTCATTTAGTCATTTCCATTAAATTGACCCCCCCTCCCACGGCTCTACCTACACCGGCTTTATATGTGTGTATATTCATGATATTTCTTTTCTTTGCTTTGCTATAATAATAATAATAATAATAATAATAATAATAATAATAATAATAATCATAATAATAATAATAATAATAAGAATAATAATAATAATAATAATAATAATAATAATACAACAACAACAGTAATAATAATTAATATAATAATGTCCCTACTACTGTTGGTTATTTATTTTGCTCCAATTGCAGCCTGGGAACAGGGAAAGAGACCGAAGAAAGTAATTTGCTGCAGCAATTATCAAATGCATGCTTAGTAGTTGATTCTCTTGAGCCATCAGTGAGAGAAGAGCTGGTGAAGATTTTTTGCAGCAGGGAGCTTACCTCCTATCAGCAAATATTTGAAGGAGCCGGTATGCACAGTTTATAATGTACTCTTCCTCTTAGCAGTTTATAATTAACAATGATTGGTTCATGGCATTTAAGTTGATGTCTTGGTCTCGATAGTCTATTAAGTTTGAGCATTCTACAGAACTAGCAAAGTTAGACAAGACTGAAAGGAGATATGCTTGGATCAAGCGTCGTTTGAGAACAAATGAGGAGATCTGGAAAATTTTCCCCCCTTCATGGCATGTTGATTATTTGCTTTGCATCCAGTTTTGCAAGCTGACAAGGTTTGCATATATTTATCATATGATGGTTAAAAGAATTACTATGACGATCCACTCTTCACACCCTGTTCCATTTAACTATCCCTTTTCAGAACACAACTTGTGGAGATCCTTGGAAACCTTAAAGAAAAACCGGATGTTTCAACACTATTGGTGGTAAGTGAAAGGCGCTTTAGTAACATTTGTGTGGCTCACATTCATTCTTACCTTTTCTTACTAAGTAACTTCAATATCAGCAGCATAATATCACTTTTCTTATTTTGAGTGCCACATCCCACTGTCTAAAATATATTGGGTTGGAAGGAGTACCTATTTCACTGATATTTGTCCTATTTCATATGTAATTTGTTTTTTTCTCTAGGCTTTACAGCGAACTTTAGAATTTGAGGATGAGTTAGCAGAAAAATTTGGCAGTGGCAGCCGTAGCAAAGAAGCCAGTAATGCGGAGGATATAGATAGAGTTGGACAGGATAGTCAGACAGTTTCAGACATCCGAAAAAAATATGAGAAAAGGCTTGCTGTACACCATGAAAGTGGAAATGAAGTATGCAACATTGTTTCATTTGGTTATTTCTGTCATTTGGATTCTCTATAGTGCTTAAGTTTATGATATTTATTTCTTTAATCCCACACAGCATAAAGATACATATGGTTTTTATGTCTGTTTATTTATTTTGTCACTTGTTCACCCTTTTTTTTGCGAATAGGAGCATGGTGGACACAAGGATTTGTCAGTGCCTGGAGCTGGGGTAAATTCTACTGGATTTAAATTTTGCTAATTGCCAATCTTGCAAGTTTAAAAGGATTTTACATCAGTATTGCACCATAAACATGCATAATTGATCAAGGATTGTGGTCAAGTTTTAGAAGCCCATGTTTGGAGACTATTTATGAAGCATTTCTGAACTTTCCAATCTGCTTACATTTGGTTGTATTGAGCTTTACAACCAGTTAGAATTCTTATAATATTTGTAAACATAATTTTCGTATGGGGATATATATTTCAAATATTATTGCGTCTCTTAGATAATGCTGCTTGATTCACTCAATGATTTGTATGATTTGTCTGTTCTTTTGAGTGAAACTGATAAATCTGGATATCAATAGCTATGATGTATGTTTACAATGCAGTTCAATTTCCGGGGGATCATTTCATCGTGCTTTGAGCCTCACTTGATAGTATATGTAGAGTTGGAAGAGAAAACACTAATGGAGAGTCTAGAGAAACAAATGCAGGTGCTAAATCTAATGTTATAAATTCATATGTATTATGTGCAGTAGCATGTTAAATTTCTAGTGTTCTTTCAGCTGTTGATAGTGCTTTTCATCCTGCACCACAGGAGGAAACATGGGAAATTGATGAGGGAAGTCAGACTAATATATTATCCAGTGGAATTCAGGTTATTTCCATATAATTCAGGTTTTTGTTTCCTTATTGAACCAACTTGCAATTAGTTTTTTCCAAAACGTTTATGGTTCATGTACTGAGTACCATATTGTTCTTCCTGGGATTGCTTCTGCTATATTTTCTTAAAATTAGTATGGAGTAATCGAGTATTGCATATTCTGCCCCCCCTTGTAAATAAAACATTATAGTATCACCATGATCTTATAATAAATTCTTTTGCCATTCAATACTTGAAACTTGGAAACTCTTCATCCTTCAATATCTTTCTGTTTTTTTTGTTATACTATGATTATGACTCAATTTCCATTGGATATGATTTAAGCTATATCTTGACCCGTATTTCAAATACTTTCCCAATGAATTCGACCTTGCTCTATTTATACTAAGTAGGACATTGACAAAATGCATAAAGACGAGTGATCCAGTCTATATTGGGTTTATTTTGCCACGTTGAACATTTTCCTAGTACTTATTATGGGTTTGCCACTTTTACTTTTGAAGGTTTTTGCAATTATCAAGAGAAGCTTGAAGCGTTGCAGTGCTTTGACAAAAAGCGAAACATTGTTTAATCTGTTCAAGGTGTGGGTTCTTACTGACCGTGTTGTTTTTCCTTGTTGCATTATGTACTCTATTGAAGAAAAGTCACTGTGTACTTCTGGAGGGTAATTAAAACAAGTTTTAATTTTCCACTTTCAGAATTGAACCCGGATTTTATGCATGTATCAAAGAATTAAGCAGCTGCCTTTTACATGATATGCAATAGGATAGTTTCGTTTGCATGTCATATATTACCTCCAAAAATGAAGATGCAGTTATTCAAACTGTTGTATCATGAAATCATCAGCTTATCTAATAACAGGCTTATGCTTGTGTTAATAGGTGTTTCAAAAAATACTTAAAGCATATGCAACAAAGCTTTTTGCTAGGTTGCCCAAGGGCGGAACAGGAATTGTAGCTGCAGCCACGGGCATAGACGGACAAATAAAGGTATTTATTCATTTATTTATTTATTTAGTCAAGTGAAACCTTCCATCTTTTCATGAATCTGTTCCATGCTGCGGTCCCTGTGACCAAATTACTACTTATTGCAGACATCTGACAAGGATGAGAGGGTTATCTGTTATATTGTAAACACAGCTGAGTATTGCCACAAAACGGTAAGTCGTAATCCCGATATGCACATTTGTTACTACAATGCTTACCAAAAGTATTTAAGAAAACCTCTTATGTCTTTCTTTCTCTTCATATCATATCATACTTTTTTCATATGGCTACAGTCCGGTGAGTTGGCGGATAATGTGTCCAAAATTATTGACCATCAATTTGTAGAGAGGGTGGATATGTCTGAAGTGCAGGTAGAAGAATGACTACTATTGTTCTGTATATGCGTTTTCTTCTATGTTAAACATTCCAATAAACGTGGCAAGTATTTCAGGATGAATTTTCTGTAGTTATCACAAAATCGTTGATGACATTAGTGCACGGTTTAGAAACAAAATTTGACACAGAGATGCTTGCAATGACTCGTGTGCCATGGGCTACACTTGAAAGTGTTGGTGATCAATCAGAGTAAGATGCAAACTCCTGGCTACTATCACAGTGTAGGGATATTTATTTAGTTATATGTTCTTATCCTCGCCTCTGAATTCTTGTGCAGGTATGTCAATGGCATAAATACCATCATCACAAGTAGCATCCCGGTCCTTGGGAACCTTCTGACTCCCATTTACTTCCAATTCTTTCTAGATAAGGTGAAAATTTTCAAAACCCATTGAACCTGCATGTTGTCTTCTGCTTTCTTATTTTCAACCTATATAAATTATGGCATCATGTCAAAAAAGAGTTTGAAACAATAAAACAAAATTTATACCTCAATATATCACATTGAAGCTACCTGCTCACCTGTTTTTTCTCCGTTCTCCCACTTGTTTACTGAGTGACACTTGTATAGTTTTGCTTTTTCTATCACCTCTCAATACTTATGTCTTTCTTTTTTTTGCAAATTTATATTCAGCTCGCATCGTCCCTTGGTCCACGCTTCTACCTCAATATATTCAAATGCAAGCAAATATCAGAAACTGGAGCTCAACAAGTACTGATCATCTTCACATATACTAATTTTTTCAATAATGTGCTTTTTAGTACTCTGCGCAATGTTGTGATATTTAAGTGTAGAAGCATGAATGGTTAAAGATTTCAAAAGATTATGGGATACAAAGGAAAACTGCAAAAACAACACTTCATATAACAAGTAATGGTGTAAAATTGGAAGTGCCTAGTGCTTCATTGTTCTGAATTTTAAAAAATAATCTTGTGATACGATTGCAGATGTTGCTGGATACACAAGCCGTGAAGACTATTCTTTTGGAAATTCCTTCACTCGCGAAACAAGTAATTTATCTAATTTTTTCACATTTTGACTGTTTTGATTTCAATATGTTATAGTTTGGGCATTCTCACACTTGTGGTTATATCATCACTTCTTTGCTTCTTTATTGATGCCATGTTGCATGGACATGAATGCACAAGATATGAGAATTGAGAATAGCAACATGGAAAAACATCATTTTTGTGCACAGAAAACAAATGTTAAGTAGGAGAGAGAATGTGCTGGATCTGCGCATTCATACATATGTTAAATGATTTTTTCTTTTACATCTCATGTCCTTCTTTCCTGAATAGACATCAGGAGCTGCTGGATATTCAAAATTTGTAAGTCGTGAGATGAGCAAAGCTGAAGCATTGTTGAAGGTCAGTCACCAAATGGCATTTCTTGTAAAGGATTTTGATACACGCAATCTGTTAGTGCCATGTATTGCTTTTTTGTTGAACAGGTTATACTTTCCCCGTTTGACTCCGTGGCGGATACCTATTGCGCACTTCTCCCTGAAGGAACCCCTACAGAGTTTCAACGAATTTTGGAGCTTAAGGTTGTATTGTCTTTCTCTCTCATTCAACTATTATTATTATTGTTATTATTTTTTTCTTCTAAAACAATTACTCCCTACGCCCCACGATCTTTGTTCCTTTTTACCATTCTTGCATCTCACGCTAGCTTTGCATGATTCTGTATTTGTTATATTTGTGTGGTCCAAAATCATCCTTATTTTACATATCTAATATCAACCACATTAATAAACTTTTTCAATTTTGTTTGCCTAACAAGCTAACAGAACTTAATGCCTGATTGGTTAAGCTCTTAATATGGTTGAAGCGGATGAATCCGTTGAAGTTGTGTCTAAAATGAGTGTCTGAAGTATCTATACTCTTCATTTTAAAATATACTCCCTCTGTTCCAAACTAGTTCGCTCACTTTGACTTCACGAAGATTAAGAAAAGTGATGAAAAGGTGTTGAATAATGAAAATTGAGTAGTTAGAATTTGTTCAAAAGAGAAGGTATTTTGGATCACATATTCTTTTCTAAAAAGGGAAAGAGACTGAATTATTTTGGAATAGATGAAAAAGGAAAGTGGGAAAACTTTTGTAGGAAGAAGTGAGTACCATATTTTTAAATAATCAAAGAAATTGATCCTAGTTTAGGTGAAATAACAGAATTTCCCCACCACACTGTCCATCTCTTCTACTTGGTTATATTTCATCGTTGTCTTTGTTGTATGCTTAGAAGCCTTTTTTTGGAACACACCCCTTTGGTCAAGTGGATGAAAGACCAACTTTAGGGAGTTTGGGGCTGTTCTCCCGGATTCGATCCCCGAGGAAGCATGGGGAGGGGATTTTAAGGGAGTTTTAAAGGTAGTAGTTTGGGCTATAAAAAGCGAAGGGTTTTAAGTGGCCTTTATAATCACCAAGCTAACATTGTAGCAGGCCATAGTTTTGATTGTACTTGGCTTTATATATGTGTTGGAATCTCTGTTTTGGTATATGATAGAGCGTCTCCAACCATCCCATTTTGGCTTGCTAAAAGCTATGGAGTATAATATAGCAAGGCAACTTTTCTCTTTTCCAATGGATGTGCTATACTTTAGCAAGCTTGCCAAAAAGATGAGTTTGGCTTTCTAAATATAACAAGCACCCCAAATTATGGCAAACCAAGAGCTGTAGAATGGACCAGCAAGCCATGGTTAGAGAATGGAACAAAAAGTTGCTTGCTATATCACTATTCACTAGCTAAAATATAAATATAGCAAGCCAATATAGTAAGCATGGTTGGAGCAATATATTTCATTTGGGG
>OOIL02000495.1:630421-645474 GCA_900332095.2 Cuscuta campestris | reverse complement strand
CCCCCACACACACACCCTACTGTTGTGGGATTTTATTGAGCTTGTCATTATATATTCTTATACAGGGACTGAAGAAAGCTGACCAGCAAAGCATACTAGACGATTTCAACAAAAGGGGGACTGGAATGGGTCAGCCATCTATGGCTTCACCTGCCCCGACCACATCGTCATCATCTTCATCTTCTTCATCTGTAGCCCCACTTGCAATGAGTAACAACATGGTTTCTCCGGTGGTGGCCGCCATCGCATCAAGAGAGGATGTGCTCACCAGAGCGGCTGCGCTTGGTAGAGGTGCAGCCACAACTGGTTTCAAAAGGTTCCTTGCGTTGACCGAAGCTGCCAAAGACAGGAAAGACGGCCCCTTCAGAAAGCTCTTCAATGCCTGAAACTGCCCCTACTGTTTTTTGTTGTTCTTCAATTAAAAAAATACATGCCGTTGGCATAAAGGTTCCCGACACAACACTCATATGATACGGAGTACAATATTTTCAAATGTATGGTCTTTGAAAAGAGAACACACTTTTTTCTTGTACTTGTGCTTTTTTATAAAGAGATTTTTGAAAGACACCGAGATCAAAGAATACGGTTCATCTGGATGTATCTATTTTATGTACATCTAATGAAATATTGTATAATTTGTAAATGTGCATATACTATGATAATGTGCAAAGAATAGGAATTACGGTGTCAACGTTCGTATAATGAGTATTATATATGTGCATGCTCTAGAATAATAATTATTCCTTTCGTCTCAATTTAAATTTTCTGCTTTAGTTTACGATGTTTGACCGAAATTATTTTCAAATTATTTTATATGAAAATGGTGTAAACATAAAAAAAATTATGTATTTAAAAACCACATCAAAAGATTTACAAAACTAGTAGTGATATGACTATATTATTTTATCAAGTGACTAGTGAAAATCGAGAAAGAAAGTAAATAAAGTTTGATCATGTGAATAATAAACAAAGAATTTAATTTAGGATGGGGGAGTATATAATATTCATTGTTGCTAAAAATAAAAATTTGGCATAGATCTTTTGATATTGGTCATAAGTGTCATAATATGATACTCCGTATGAGAAACTTAAAGTGCCAATGATCATAAATTGATGGTCATTATCCCTAATTCTCTTGTCCCCCACTCCAATATTCTTGCGTCCACCCATAATTGCCGATTTGGCAGTCAATGGGGTAGAAGATGTTGGGTTGAGAGACAAGGTTATAGGATACAAACTACTCGTATATATTTATTTACCTAATATTGTAAGTGCCTATGTCATATAATGAAGAACTAATGTCAAAAGAATCCTTTCATTAAAAATATATTTGGTCTGTTCTAAAATGATCCTTTTATACATTGTAAATTTTGATCTCGATACGTGGAATAAATACATTGTGTTTTGATACAAATGTAATATCAATAATTTCGTTTTGAAAGGCAACTTTGAAAGAGTATTAAATTTTTATAAAATATATCTATGTATAAATTTAGATAATACTCCCGTCCAAAAGCTATCTTCTCGTTGCGCATTATGATGTCTGGTTGAAATTATTTTAAATCATTTTATATCGGAATTAAAAATAAGAGATATATATTTAACATCTGTATCAAAAGATTTACAAAAACAAGAGGTGACATAACATTATTATTTTATTAAATGAATAATAAAAATAAGCTACTAAAATTTATTAAGTTTGATTAGGGTAATATTGAGAGAAAATGATAAATTTTGGGCCAGGGGTAATGATTAATGGGAAATCTTACGGGACAGGGTTTACAAATAAAATCGTAATTTGACTTTTTCTTAGAAAGAAAAGTTGTACTGCCATAGTTTTACCTCGAGTAGGACTGTAGGAGTAGAAGGCCGGTGGTGATGGAATTCTTCTTCACGAGTCTGCAAGTCTCCTTTTTCACATTGACTTTGGATGCTTCTCAAAACCAAAGATTCTTTGGATATTCGCCGCCTTATCCGGCAATGGCCGCCGTTCATCGTCATACTGTTATGCTATAAATAGTTCATCAAATCCACTGTATGTAAGGCACACAATCACGCACACACGCGAACGCATAGAACACAGATTTTAAGATATGGATGCGCCATTATCGAGACTCCGCTGCGTGACCTCAGCTTTTCTGGGGTTGGTGACGATGATGGTTCTCTGCGCTCCGGTTCTATGCGGCGGCGCCAGAATCACCAGCAGCTTCGTCCGGAAGGTCGAGAAATCGGTGGATATGCCTCTCCACAGCGACGTCTTCCGTGTCCCGTCCGGATACAATGCACCTCAACAGGTCTGTACTCGATGGATCTCTTCTTTCCCGCCAATCTTCCTTTCTCAGTTTTTATTTTTCTCTTTTCAGCAGTTTTTGTTTAGGGATTGATTTTCAATAAGTAGTATTCAGCATTAGAAAAATTAGAATAAGAACAATAGATTAACAAGTTGAACAAGATAATGATAATGATAATCTATTAGATATTTTGGTGTGGTTTAATTCTAAAGTTGAACTAGACAATAGATTAAAATAATGCACATTGAAGAAATACATAAGTTGAGAATACAAACTATTGAAATAAGGTCATTGGTCTAACACCTCTATCATGTTTAAATTTTAGAATGGATATCCAATTTGAAGATCTGTTTAGTTGTGTTAAGCTATTTAATCAAGATTGTCTGCTCAATTTTGAACTGTTTATTGCTTGCTGATATGATGTGCTTTGCGAAAAGGTTCATATCACGCAAGGTGATCATGAGGGGAAAGCAATGATTGTGTCCTGGGTCACTGTGGATGAACCCGGATCCAATACTGTGCTGTACTGGAGTGAGAATGGCCACAAGAAGAAAGAGGCCAAAGGCAAAATGAATACATATAAATTCTCCAATTATACTTCTGGTTACATTCACCACTGCACCATTAGGAATCTCGAGGTGTGTATTCCCATTTGTTTCTACTTTTCTTCAGATGCATTGCTGGGTGTATTGTTTTGATTCCTTCTTTATTTTGCAGTACAATACAAAATACTACTATGAGGTGGGGATTGGACACACAAGGCGAACCTTCTGGTTTGTGACTCCTCCCGAAGTTGGGCCTGATGTTCCATATACTTTTGGACTTATTGGTAAACCACTCTCTTACTAGATTCTTGATGGGAATTGTTTACTCTTGCCAAGTCTGTTAAGGATTTTGTAGAATGTCCTTTTTCAAATGTCTAATCTCGGTGTTTGGTAAATGAACCTCTCAAATTGGAGAAAGTTGGTCAAGACTAATATCAATGGTGTAAACAGCTAATTGCCATACATGGGCTTTATGCAATGCAGGGGATCTTGGGCAGACTTTTGACTCAAACTCAACACTCACACATTATGAATCAAACCCAACCAAGGGGCAAGCGGTTCTGTTTGTCGGTGATCTATCTTATGCAGATAGCTACCCAAACCACGACAATGTACGATGGGATACGTGGGGCAGGTTTGTCGAGAGAAGCACTGCGTATCAACCTTGGATTTGGACTGCAGGAAATCACGAGATTGATTTCGCCCCTGAAATCGTAAACAACTATCTGAAAATCCAAACACTCCTTTTTGCTCCTTTGTATATTAGAGTATCTCTTCATTTATAAACTATGAACCTCTTGCAGGGAGAAACAAAACCCTTTAAGCCATATACCCATCGATATCGCATTCCTTATAGATCATCAGGCAGTACATCTCCTTTATGGTATTCAATCAAGAGAGCTTCTGCACATATCATAGTTCTGTCTTCTTATTCGGCATATGGTAATACCATGGGAATTGGAAAAAGTCCCTTTTTTTTACCATGGCATTCTCATTTTATTTATGGAACCTTTTCATGATCTTGAGTTTATTACTATTATTATTATTATAGGCAAATACACCCCTCAATACCAATGGCTTGAAGAGGAGCTGCCAAAAGTGAACAGGAGTGAGACACCATGGTTGATTGTTCTGGTGCATTCTCCATGGTACAACAGCTATAACTATCACTACATGGAAGGAGAGACCATGAGAGTAATGTACGAGCCGTGGTTCGTTCAGTTCAAAGTTGACCTTGTTTTTGCAGGTCACGTCCATGCTTATGAACGCTCGGTAAGTTGTATCCCGGAAACCTACCCCTAACAACATTGTAGAAATAACTGCTAGTCCTGTTTTTTTACTGCTGCACTATATCCTTTTTTGATGGTGTTGGACTGCTGGTTGCAGGAGAGAATATCCAATGTTGGGTACAACATTCTGAATGGGAAATGCACGCCAATACGTGACCAATCTGCCCCTGTATACATCACGATTGGCGATGGAGGAAATCTTGAAGGCTTAGCCACCAAGTGAGACATCTCACCCATACATTCTATTTTTAGGAATATACTGTAATTAGTAGTAAGTTTGTTTAGAAGTTTGTAATGCACTGATCTGATGCATTTGCATTTTGCAGCATGAGTGAACCACAGCCAGAGTACTCGGCTTTTCGGGAGGCAAGTTTTGGGCACGCCACTCTAGAGATACACAACAGGACCCACGCGTACTACAGCTGGCACCGGAATCATGATGGGTTTGCTGTAACTGCCGATTCAATGTGGGTTTCGAATCGGGTTTGGCATCCAGTTGATGATTCTACCACCATCAAAATGTGATTGATTGATTGATTCCACCCACACTTTTCTTTGTGTTTGATTCAATGACACTGAACCTTGGATTCAAACTTCTTAGATTATCCTAGAGAAACTTGAATCAGTGACTAGTTTTATCACGATTATGCCAATTACCAATAATATCTTAGTTAAGGAAATGTTCTTTTAAGTTGTGTCTATTTTTATGCAGTGCACTTTCAAATACCGGAGTAATAATGCCGAGTATTTAGGGAGTTTATGTATATTATAAATACGCATTGTTAATTAACAAAATCCAATAATTTGCTACAAATATTTTATACTCCGTAAGATAAATCTCATTGAAAAAATTTGTACTAATATATAATGTGATCTGTATTTAATTAATGATTAATATCTATCTATGTTGACTGCAAAATATCAAATTGGACAAAGACACTAATATGCTTTTTTATAACAAAAATGAGTGTAAAAAAAGTATAAACATGTTAAAGTACATGAAATGAGTACTCAGTAATACTTACAAAGGTCATCCTAAAGAATCACAAAAAATTCATGAGTAATTTTGTTAATGACAATTTATGAATGTACATCCTAATGTATTCATATATTTTATGTGTTAATTGCAAAACTCATAACTAAATGAAAAAATATACTATGTCTCCAATAGTGTCGAGATTTCTCTTATTCTTTTGTCCTAAGTTAAAAGAGGTGTTAGAAAAATGAAATAAACATTATTAAGATTTGTTTAAAAAGTTTTTAAAGGAAATATTTTGGATTGAAAAATGAAAAAAATACGGAGTATATTGGAAAAGTTTTTTTTTAAAGGAAGAAGGTAGAGTATTAAATAAGGCAGTCCTTTAAAGAAAGTTGACCTTAGTGGCCGGCCATTGAGCGAGAGCATTGCCACCAAGTTTTAAAAGGGCGGCCGCGCCGGAGTACCTAACCAGAGCCTCACGCACACGGTGGTTCCGCTCCCTTGCGGCGATTTTTTGAATCAATCCTCCAAGATTCCCCCGCCATCTTTCTCTATTTTGCACGCAACATCCTTCTCTCTTTCTTCCTCCATCTCTCTCTCTCTCTCCTCTACTCTCACATGGCTTCCGAGGAACAGATGTGTGCAATCAAGGTATATATGTACTTACGACTCGTTATTAGAGGTCTACTAAGCCCGGTTCTTTGCTGCAGTCGAACTATGAGTTTCTCCGGCAACTGATGTGACTATTTGACTGTGTTTAGGGCGCTAAAGTACTCATGGTTGGTGCCGGTGGTATTGGCTGTGAGCTTCTGAAAACCCTTGCCCTTTCTGGCTTTCAAGACATTCACATTGTGAGTTGAATTCTTTCCGCCTCTATTTTGGGGTGCAATTTTAGGGTTTATGGCCGATTTCTGATGCTTTATGAATATAGTCGTTACTCATTTGTTGTTGAGTGAACTCAGTTGCTATCGTTTTTGGGTTGTTCTTTGACTAAGTTTGGGAGATTCTATAACCCAAGAATCATGGATTCTGCCAGCTTTTTGTATTGAATTGTAGTTGTGTGAGAGTTAATTAGTTTGGAAAATCATTTAGTTATAGTCTAAAGATTTAGAAGACAGGTGAGTTATAGTATGCTGATTATTCTCATTAAGTTATGCTTGATAGAAGTTGGTAATAGAGCTTTACTATTTGCTGTATTTTCTTTGTATGTATAGCTGTGTGACCAAAGTGAAAATTGGGCCCATAGTTGATGTTCCATTGCTTTGTTTGACACTTTAAGTGTCTGGAAGGCTTCCATGTATGATTTCATATTGAAGAATGAAGAGATATATTATTAACTATTATTGAAAGAATATTTATGTAATACTTTATACCTTGGCACATGTGATATACTCTGTAAGTGATTAAATGATTTTTTCTTTCCTTTGTATTGTTTCGATTTTACTTTTGTTATCTGGAGTGTTTTATTTTGCACTGCTTCTTGTACTATGCAGATTGACATGGACACCATAGAAGTGAGTAACTTGAACAGACAGTTTTTATTCCGACAATCACATGTCGGGCAATCTAAGGCCAAAGTGAGTTTCTTAGTCCATATCTTAATTTGGTCATTCGAATTCCTAGTTAATGATGTTTTCCAAAATTTCACCAGGTTGCCAGGGAAGCTGTCTTAAAATTTAGGCCTGGAATAAAAATTACACCTTACCATGCCAATGTTAAGGATTCCAACTTCAATGTGGATTTCTTTAAGCAATTTAATGTTGTTCTAAATGGGCTTGACAATTTAGATGCTAGGCGACATGTGAACCGCCTTTGCTTGGCAGCAGGTGTTCCATTGGTGGAGAGCGGGACAACTGGTTTCCTTGGACAAGTATTGCTTCCCTAATAAATTTTTCATTATTGTTTCACGCTTTGAGAACTTATTTTAAGTTGGCCTATATGGGAGCTGCATCAGTTTCATGGCCAATGACCAACATAACTTTCTGCTTATGATAAGATTGAATTTCTGTGTAAATAGGAAAGTCGCTCTAATGTTTTGAACCTGTCTTGGTAACCAGATTAAAGAAATTTAGAGACTATTTTCCCATTAACACTTTATTATTTTAATAAGCTCAAAATGTCTTCCAAGGATCTGGCATTCACCTATATTTTGAAAAGTGCTTTCAGCTTTTTAAATCTTGTAGCTTATGATTACCTTAAGGACTCCTGATAAAAAGTTACAAACCCATCCGAAAACACTAAAAAGTAAACATACCTGCATAAGTGTATTAGCTATCCATCCCTATCTGCTTGTGTCAGTAATATACAAGTACTAAGTATGCTTCTTTTCCCTTTATTCCTGACAGGTCACTGTGCATGTGAAGGGAAAAACTGAATGCTATGAATGTCAGCCTAAACCAGCTCCTAAAAGTTACCCGGTGTGCACAATTACAAGTACTCCTTCAAAGGTAGAAAACATGTCTACAGAGATGGATTATTGTGTTTTACTAAAGGAAGCTAGGTTCTTATGAGAAAATCAGTGTGTTTGTGCAAATACTGTGTGACAATGATTCCATAGCTGGAACAGTTTGAGATCATTTTATTGGTTTAGCTATTACTCCGTACTATTTTCTGTTGCATGTCTAGTACTCTGTTCTTAACATGAAGCCTCCATTCCATAGCTTGATTGTAAATGGTTTGCTCTTATAAAACTTGCTTTGACACAATTTCTGACATTTTCAGTTTGTTCACTGTGTTGTATGGGCAAAAGACCTGCTCTTTACCAAGCTTTTTGGGGATAAGAATCAGGCCAATGATCTAAATGTTCGTACTAATGATTCCTCTAGTTCATCAGCAAATGAAGATGTTTTTGTGCGTAGAGAAGATGAAGAAACAGAAGACTATGGGAGAAGAATATATGATCATGTTTTCGGCTATAACATTGATGTAGCATTGTCAAATGAGGAAACATGGAAGAATCGCAACAAGCCTCGACCTATACGCATCAAAGATGTACTGCCATTGGATGAGATTCGGCAAAACGGAAATGAAAAGAAGAATTCAAAACCCAGCGATCCCTCTTCAATTTCTGCAATGACACCACTGGGTCTTAAAAATCCTCAGGAGATTTGGAGCCTGAAAGAAAACACTTTAGTATTTCTAGATGCACTAAAACTATTTTTCTCAGAAAGGATCAAGGTTTGACACGACCCTATGTTTTTGTATGCTTATTTTTTTATTAGTTTATTGCACATTTATGTAGTTATGTTACAGGATTCATTAATAGTCTCTGCTATACTTCTTCAGGATATTGGTAACTTGAATTTTGACAAAGATGATCAGTTGGCTGTGGAATTTATTGCTGCTGCTGCTAATATTAGGGCATCTTCCTTTGGTATCCCGTTACATAGCCTTTTTGAAGCAAAAGGTATTGCTGGCAATATTGTTCATGCTGTTGCTACAACGAATGCTATTATTTCTGGGTTGATTGTGATTGAGGCAATTAAGGTGCTGCAAAATGACATAAAGAACTATAGGTGAGTTGTTGTCTTTCTTATTTTGTATGTTGACAAGTGATTAGTTGAGTCAAAATTTCTTCATAAGCCAACCTAAATTACTCTTCTTTCTTTACTCCATGTCTGTAAGACTGTTAATTGTGACATAATGGTAGTTATTACTCTATTCTTTTAATTTTTTTAGCTTAATGATCTGATTCAATGTGCAGGATGACCTATTGTCTTGAACATCCTTCCAAAAAAATGCTTCTTATGCCAGTCGAGCCATTTGAACCCAACAAAACTTGCTATGTGTGTTCTGAGGTACAAATGTGAAGTTACTCTGCAATACTTGTTTGTTTATATATTGGAATATGACTGGTGAATATGTTTTTTTACATTCACTGTATTCAAATGATTGAATCCTGTGTATTAACAGACACCTTTGACACTTGAGATCAACACTCATTCTGCAAAGTTGAGAGATTTTGTTGAGAAGATTGTAAGAGCAAAGCTAGGGATGAATTTGCCTTTGATAATGCGAGGTGCAGCACTTCTTTATGAAGTGGGAGACGATCTTGAGGAAGACGAGGTTGCAATCTATGCTGCAAACCTTGACAAGGTATGACCCTTGTTCTCACCATCTCTCACGTTGTCTCTGGGTGCTCTCATTATGTGTTCATCCATAGTTGAATGGTTATATTCATATTTTTTTATTTTTATTAGGTGCTATGTGAACTTCCATCTCCCATTACTGGTGGTACCAGTGTTACAGTTGAGGATCTTCAACAGGAGCTTATCTGCAATATCATCATCAATCATAGGTTTGTTGCATCTTTTATTGTGATATACTTGTTCAGTTCTAGTTGGTGGACCAATTTAAAAGGCATTATGCATGCATTTGTGATATGAGTGAATAGTAAAGTGTCCTTTCATTCATGCTCTCTTCAATTAAACATTTTGAAGGCTGAGTTTAGGGGAAAAAGATTTTCAGACACATTTCCTATTTTGGAATATCAACAATGGTAGGGAAAGGATGAAAAAAATGGCCAAGGAAATATAATAAAATGAGTTCGAAGTACAAATATCTAAATTTGATTTATCGAGTTTGCTCCAATTTTTATTTATTTATTTTCCACCTTAAAAAATTTTTTACTCTTCAAATATCTGCCCTATTCTTTCCTTGGCATATTCCGGCTTCCAAACAACCCCTGATGCATTTCTTTCTAAAAAAGAGACTAAACTCAAGTTACTGAGTCTCACCTTCTATCTCTTCCATTCATAATTCAAGGGAAGAGTTTGATGAGGAGAAGGAACCTGAAGGCATGGTTCTATCTGGATGGACTCCAACTTTGACTACAGAAGAAAATAAGAACAAGAGTCCACATGACAATGGTGCAAGCTCATCATCAACCACTGCTCAAACCTCTATACCTCTGAAAACCAATGGGGATGGTGATGACGACTTTGAAATCCTTCCTTCCGGAAAGAAAAGGAAGTTTCATGAGACTCGCGGTGAGAAGGGGGCCGAGAGGAACACAGAAGAACTTGATGACGACGGGGATGGGTTCGTCATGCTTGATGGAAAATCTGACAGCGGCAAGAAACAGAGGGTGGAATTGTGATGCTGCAGTTTGGAGATTCTGCCTCTACTCTTATTGTATCTTATATACATTACATAGGAGCAGAATTTAGTGATTGGCTTTTCTTTTTGACACCCAAGTTAATCATTAGGTCATGTGCCATTCAATTTTAGGGCTGCTCAGATTTTGTTCCCTAATCATCATTTTAACATGCTTCAAGTAACTGCCTCCAAAAAATTGTACTCTTTGCCTTTGTAAAGATTTGCAAATTCTGACATGTTAGTGTTTTTTGTCATCTGCTTAGCATTTTTGTTCAACCTTGTTTGGGTAACATTTCTTAGAATGATGATAACTCTCTTTCAGTACTAAAAATTGTCACTGAGAAGTCAAACGTGCTGACTAATTTGAGACAGAGGTAGTATTACAAAAATGTTACAAATTGAAGCTAATGCTAACCAATTAGAGTGAAAATACAAAAACACTCGAAAATACGAAGTGTTAGTTAAATCTATAGTTAGCCAACTAACAGTTGTCATATTCAGACCGACCGTTACAGTTGGCCGGGGAAAGCACGGCGGGGGAATTGGGGGCGGCGAAAGACTTGTTTTCATCATCGGCCTTTCCTTGCGAAGAAGAAGAAGAAGAAGAAGCCTCTTGAAGCTGCAATGCATACTCCAGATTCCACAGCACATCTCCCATACTCGGCCTGTCAACGCCGTGCTCAGCCAAGCACTTCTCCGCCGCCTCTGCAAACTTCTTCATTGATTCCGGGTTGATGTTTTGCCCGGCAAGGTTCGGGTCGACGATCTTCTCCAGCAGCCCTCTCCTCTTCCTCTGCAGCGCCCACTCGGCCAGGTTCGTCTGGTCCATGGGCAACTGCAGGTCGATGGCGGGCCGCCCGCACAACGCCTCGAGAAGCACCACGCCGAACGAGTAAACGTCCGATTTCTCCGTGAGCCGCTGCTTCCGGAAGTACTCCGGGTCGAGGTAGCCGAAGCTGCCCTTCACCGCCGTGCTGACGTGAGTCTGGTCCTCCGCGTGGCCCCCGCCGGTGCTTTTAGAGAGCCCGAAATCGGCCACCTTTGCCACAAACTCATCGTCAAGCAAGATGTTGGTGCTCTTGACGTCGCGGTGGATGATCCCCTGGGACGCACCAGTGTGGAGGTAGTGGAGCCCCCTCGCCGCCCCGATACAGATCTCCAGCCGCTGTTTCCATGGAGGAGGATGGGCCCGCTGCCGCCCGTAAAGGTGGTCCCGCAGCGGGCCGTTGGCCATGTATTCGTACACCAGAATCATCTCCTTGTTCTCGTCACAGTACCCAATCAGAGACACCAAATGCCTGTGTCTGAGTTTGGACAGCATCTGGATTTCAGTGTGGAATTCATGGACGCCCTGTTTGGATTCCGGGATCCCCCGTTTCACGGCCACTTTGATTCCGCCGTCGATTTCTCCTAAATACACGTTCCCGAAGCCTCCTATTCCAATTATCTTACTCGCTTCCCAATTGCTCGTCGCTTCCTGCAATTTCGCGAGGGAGAAGCATCTACCGAATTCGGCGGCAGTGGGAATTATCACGGCAGGAGGCTTGTTGTTGTTGTTGGTCACGGGATTCGAGTCTCCGGCGCTGTGAAGGGGAAGCAACCACGACGAGAAGCTGCTCTTCGTCCCCAAATCGCGCGGCCTCTTTCGCAATTTCACGGCGACGGCTCCTAACCCTACAAACGCGCCGAACATCACCGCGATCCCGACGGTCGCTGCGGTTTGGCGGCCGCTGGCACCGTCCGCCTCGTCCCCCACTCTCCGTCCGTCCACGCCGTACTCTCCGCCCAAGCTCCCCACCGAATTGTTCAGCTTGAACACCTCGAGACCATTGAGGATGGCGTTTCTTATCCCCTGGGCATCGTCGACCGGAGACACTTTGATTTGAAGCGGAGTAGAGACCATGGAGGAATTCACCACGATGTCTTTGTAGAAAGCCGTGGCGAGCTTTCCCGTCAATGCCGACAGATCCAAACCGGAGATGGCCACATTGTCATTGATATACACATTGAAGTACAGTTCGTTGAGAGACTTGCTCACGATGTCGCAGAAATGGAGGCGAACCAGGTAGGAGAAATGGACGTTGACGTCCAATTTCCAGGTGATGTTGAAATTCGGCTGCACGACTTTGGAGTCTCCTAGCTCCTCCGCGGATGAATAAACCAGCGGCGGAGCAATCAGCGGCGATCCGCCGCCACCGCCACTTCTGGTGGGGTAAGAGATAGCCACAGCAGAGACCGAAGAAACCTTACCCATTTCCTTGGGCTCAAGATAACCGTGATCAGGCTCCCATTTTCTTCCCAAGGTATCATTCTGTCGTTCAAGCAGAGGGCCACCCACATTGAGCCTGTAAACTGTCTCAAAGCTGTCTCCTGAAAGCTCGTAAGGCTGCGAGACGGGGAAGAGAAGGGTGGCGCTGTCCTCGATCAGCTCCTCCGGGGCGGAAATGAACTCTATCGCATTAATGAAAGCCACGTTGCCCTTGGGCTTGAACGTCAACGAGTAACGCTCGGTTGTCACATTTACCAAAAACTCCTTCACGATCGTGCCGGCGTTGTTCTTCGGGAGCTGAAATTGGTGGAGGAGGACGAGACGGTCCGTCTCCACCGAGAACCTCGCCGCCCCGAGGTCGTACGAGGTCGTGTTGAGGGCGTGGAAATGGAGGCGGATCCAATGCCATCCGGGGGAGGTGACGGGGAACGTGTAGGTGGCGTCTTTGGCAAAAACCCTCGCGGTGCGGTGGATGGGAGAGACATTGTGGAGGGAAAGCTGGACGATTTTTCCGGCATAGGAGAGGTATTCTGTGGTGGAATTGTCCGGCTGGAAGGTTCTGTTTCCGGGGAGGGTGGAGGAGGAGTTGGAGCCGCAGTCGAGGAGAAAGTTGTCTTCAGGGGCAAAACTCACGAAAGGTTCGATGTAAGACGAAGAAGAAGGCAAAGAAGAAGAAGAGACGGCAGGAAGGACTGCAGCGGGTTGTGCATAGGCAACGGAAACCAGGAGGAATAACAGAACCTCAAGGGTAGCCATCAATCAGAAGATGCATGCAGGCAATGATGGAATACCCTTTTCCATCTTCCCTCCAAGAATTTAGGACGATTCTGAAAGGAAGAAGACGCAGAAAAGAGGGCTTGAAACCTCTTTCTTTAAGATGGATGCCATTGATGAATGATTGCTAGAGCTCTTGATTTCCATGCCACTTTTGTTGGGAGGGAGAGATTCCCGTTCATATTTTCCTTTATCCTGCTCTTCGTACCATCCTGATTATAATAAAATGAAATTATTTCTGTTACAAAAAAGAGAAAGAGAGAGACACTTGGCAGTTAGCAAACAGTTTTAACGTTTCAAAAGAGAGAAAACCATTTGGCACTAATAATATGAATCAAATTGATTGATTATAAGAAGGAATACACGTAATTTTTTTAAAAAAATGCAGATACAAATGGAAGGTCCCGGAAACGAGCAGGCAGGCGGTCTTAATTCTTAAACAATAAATAAATTTATTAGCTGAATCTGAAATGTGAAATCTCATCTACTATTCAGTGCCATTGTAGGGAGTCCAGTGCTTCTTGATGAACTCGGTCGTCACCAGCTGCCAACATGTTGAAGCCTGATGAGAATACCAAGAGGCAGCAACCATTAGTACACAACTTATTGAGGGGACGGCTAAATACATTACGTAGTAATATAGTAAGCGAGAGAGGGGTAGGCATACTTGTGGCTGGTGATCCCAAGGACGCCTCCCAATTAAGTTGGCGACCTTCCCAGTCTGTGATAACTCCGCCAGCACCTTCTATCACTGGTATCAGTGCCAAGAAATCATATGGCTGTAAGAACATTTCACAACCTCATTAGTGGATGTCAATATTTTGATCCTCACTGGTCCGACTAAAAACAAAAATCAGAGAATCAAAAGGAGCTATCAACTTGAGCAGTTAAGAGTCATGGAAATTTAAGGTAATTATGGAATGGTCACATATCAATCGCAATCAAAGACTCTTGATATGGGATATTATTACCTTCACTCCATAATCGATCACAAGATCCACGAAACCAGAGGCCAGAAGTGCATAGGCATAGCAATCACATCCGTATAGTGGCACTTTCACCTGCATAGTGTACGTTTGATTCAAAATTGTTACATTTCGAATGAAAAGAAAAAGAAATAAGGTGAAGCTGTCATATTCCTCTTTCCAGCCTCTATGGTTTTCCTTTCTCCACATAAGAGTTCTCTTACTTCATTTAGTTCCCCTTCTGGAAATTTTATAAAAGAACTTATGTGGTTCACAAAAAGACCTCAACTTTTTTGTCAAAAGAAAAAAAATGCAGACATGCCTTACTTGTAAGCCGAGCAAAGGCAACCTCGGCCTCTCCATAAAACAGATGTGGGCTGGTTGAATACCTGGAATGAAAAGGAGACCAAGAGGTGAATGAGAAAGAGAGAGATGGAAATTCCAGCTTCATTATGTGTTAAGATATGACTTAACGGGTATCGCTTCGAGCCGATACACACTCCAGCAATGAGATTAAAGTAGATAATTTGCCAACAGGAAAGCTGGTTGACGCAGCCTTTGTGCAAGATTGGAAGGGAGTTCTGTTTGGGTTTTAATTCTCTACCATTTATGAAGGAAAAAACATATATAAATAGGCAGCAGAAAGGGTATTGCTCACGCAGGAGCTGCTGCTAACATCCATATTCCCCACTAAGCTAGAAAAAAGGAAACTAACTACCCTCTACCCGTAAGAAAAGGTCAAGCTGCTAACAGAATGGAATCAGTCAACAAAATCAATGAAATGAACCAACAAAAATAACAATGAATAAAAGTAAAACTGTAAATAACTTAGAATAATATTCTA
>OOIL02000495.1:600619-618115 GCA_900332095.2 Cuscuta campestris | reverse complement strand
ACATAGCATAGGTGGGAATAGCTTGAAGCACAGACTTCAACAATATCTCTTTCCCTGCCTGAGACAAAAACTTGTTCTTCCAAGTAGAAATTCGCTTCCACACTCTATCTTTAATGTAGTTCAAAACTTCCCTTTTATTACGACCAATGGCTGAGGGTAAACCCAAGTACCGACCCAAATCATTACTTTCTTGAACACCAAGTGTAGAACATATAGCACCCCGAATAGCTCTTTCGGTATTAGGACTAAAGCAAATGACAGATTTGGTGAAGTTAATTACCTGGCCCGAAGCACTCGCATATTCTTGTAAGAGCTGCTGAATCTTCCGAGCCTCACTCATAGTGGCATTAAAAAAGAGAAGGCTATCATCAGCAAAGAAGAGATGACTAATAGGGGGGGCATCACGGGCCACTTTACATCCTGTAATAGTACCCCTATTCACCTCGTACTGAATCAGTCGTGACAAACCTTCTGCTCCAATAATAAAAAGATAAGGAGATATGGGGTCTCCCTGTCGAATGCCCCGACTAGGTATAATAGGCCCAATACTCTTGTCCCGGTATCGAATCGTATAAGTAACTGTTATGACACAACTCATCAAAAGGGAAACCATATGCCTATCAAATCCTATTGCTCGCAAGATACCTTCAAGGTAAGTCCACTCCATGCGGTCATAGGCTTTACTAATATCAATCTTTAAAGCTGCCAGACCCACCCTTCCTTTACTAATATTAATCCTTAACTTATACTCCCTCCGTTTCTTAAAACTCTTCTTCTTTCATTTTTTTTGTTTTTCTTAAAACACTTCCCTTTTGTATTAAAAAACCACTATTACCCCTACTTTTTCATACCCTACCTATCACATCATATTTTTTCACTAACAACTAAACTATCACATCTTACTTTTACCCATCACATCAAGGGCAAAATTGGAAAGTCAACTACAATTTAACACTTCCTTATTTTTCTCCAAAGTCAAAAGAGGAACTGTTTTGAGAAATGGAGGTAGTATATCACATTTTAATCTACTAATCAAATCTTACTTTTACCCACTCAAGTATATTCTTGAAAATTCAAGACAAAAATAGACTTCTCTTAAATCTCGTAAAAATCAAAACTTCTCGTATTTAGAGAGAGAGAGTAAAATAATTACCGAGTTAGAGCTTGAAGAAGTGCTGTGAAGAACTTGCTGGTGTTGGTGTGGCTGCAGCGGTGGTGGCGGCTCAAATAAAAGCGCCTCCGGATATTGATCGAACAAGATGGCGGCACAACCAGTTGTTGGAGCGCTGACAACGCCAATAGTGGTGTCAGTGACCACATCGACGTTGGTGGGGTCAACTGTGGTGGCAACGCCGGTGAGGTGCATGGGGCGGCCGTGCTCGTCGGTGAGGGTCACGGGGTTGCCGCGCTCGTCGGTGAGCTGAAGCTGATTCCCGCGCTCGTCGTATAGATGCGCCATTGTAAATTTGTATTATTTGGTATAGTTGGAATTATTATTTGGCCAAGAAGGGTTGGTTATTTATAGTTTTATACACTTATTTATGTGCCCCTTTGATATTATTTAATTATTATTATTATTATTATTATTATTATTAATTTATTATTATTATTATTATTAATTTATTTTTATGATAATAATAACTTTCTTTGCATGTGCGACATGGAGCGAGTAGATAAGCACCATATATGATCATTACACGTCGCATTTGGGAAAAGCCATGGCTTGCCACGACAGATCGATACATATGCAAAAGCAGACACCTGGATTATTTATCTAATCGTAGTATAACTTTAAAAAAAGAGGATAAATGATTGAAAATAATAATATAATCGATGAAAGAAAAATTAATTTTTTTTTAAAATATTTAATGCTCCACTCACATTTTTCCGGGGTATAACTTTTCAGTTATGTACCAAAAAATTTACATTTAAGTTTAAATTTTTTTGAAACACGTACATATATCTTTAATTTTTAAATAATGTCCAAAAAACGTTATTGCCCACCTCTAGTTTTAGTATTCACTCTATATCATAAAAAGACAACATATTTTCTTTTTCATTCGTCATAAAAAAAAAGTTTCATTTTCTACTTCTAGATAAGTTTTTGTGATTTATAAAATTTCTTTTCCTCTACAGTCTACACCACTTTCATGTTTCAATCGTTCAATTTTGGTTTTCTCAATCTCCGATTCTCTCCGTTCTAAAATGATCTTCTCAGTCACTATTCACATAGTTAAATTTTAATCACTTTCTTTAGCTATTTTCATTAGTTATTTTATATAATAAGATAATCATGTCATCTCTTGTCTTGTATAACTTGATATAATTTTAAAATATATATTTTTAATTTTTAAATTTTATACCTATAACCAAATAAATTGAATTGAAAATAATTTCATTTAAACCTCATAAACCGAACTGAGAAAAGCAATGGCATCGTTTGATGTTCGGAACCGGTAAAACAAAAAAATATAATACTCTTATACAAAGAAAGGTGAAGCATTACAAATTAGCTTAAACTTTTGTATAAAAAGTGAATCCGAATTTTATATGGATAAGTATTCAAATCTCGCCCAATACTTCCCCAATTTACACGGCCCATCGGAATTTTAACATTTGAGTCACATAGAAAGTGCCAAAGTGGTACACAAGATTTTGATCGATTAGACCACAGTAGAAAGATGGATGATACCGGTCACAGAATGAAAAAAGGGGTGCTTGGAAGAAATGGGGCTTCTCAACAAAATGAAAATCAGTTGAGAGGAATCATGCATGCAAATACATAGGCAAGAAATCCCATAAAAGATCAAAATTACAAAGGTGCAGTCCCATTTCCAATTCTTCATTGCAAATTATACAGACACAAACAAACATATATATAGACCACACACATACACATATAGACCACAGCTACATCGCGAAAAAAACAATGAATCACCACCAATAGTACGTGCGCATGCATACAAAACAATATATGAACCATTTAAACAGCTATGTGCACCAAGCTCGCATGTGCCATTAGCCCACAACCAAATATTAACACAATATGAATTGAAAGAAGATTACCCTAGCTCACTTTGTAGATGATGAGCCACCTCGGCTATCTAGGACGACTTTGGTGCTTTCATGGCGCAAGCTGCTTTCTCTTGAATAATTTGCCTTTGCACCCTGAGGAATACATAGTAAGCCAAATAATTACTACAACTCGAGGAGAATATGACGAATTATAACTTTGTGCAAAAGAAATACAAGTGATATTTGCAAGGAAGATCAATCGCACTCACTTGAAAAATTGTTCCCAACTTCTTCATTGCCTTGGCGCGCATCTTGAGAACATCCTTTGTAGCACTCGAATCTCTAAGGACCTGGTCGAAGGTTTTAAGAAGGAAACAAAATTTTTTTCAGCAATATGGCTCAAATTTCTGTGAAAAGGCGGCATCTTTAATCAGCCCAATTTTAAAAAGCTTGCTCATGAAATGCCAAATCAGGAAAGTAAAAAGGAAATATGTGCGTACTGCTTGACAAACGTGGGACAAGGTAGTTTCAATATCAACAACATTAATCTGCCAGAGGGAATTAAGCATCACATCTTTCTTCTCCTCCAGAGCCTTGATCACACTTTCTTCATTACTCTCTCCCTCAGCCGACCTCTTCATCTCCTCTTGTATTTGAAGCAAAGAGATGGCACCTGTAAATTTTTAGTGTAGGCAACGAAAGAAAATATGTTATTCGTCACAGTACTTTGCGCTTTGACATGGTTTTGCAAATCATTAATTAGCTATTCTCACCTGAAGCAGCACCAACTTGGGACTTTATGCGGTGGCCTTTATCTCGTACCCATTCAGCTAAAAACGGCATCTTCATGAAACGTATGTCCTTCCCTATTTCTTTAGCAGCTTGCCTTGTGTAGATATAACCAATAGTATGAAGCATAGCCTCCCCAAACGCTGGAACAGGAGAAATGTAAGTGCTCCTATACATATAGTAACAGTCATACTGATATATGAGAATGAACCGGACAAACTTGAAACAGGGAGGCAGTTGAAGCTGAGTAGAGTACTGCAGTGTGCCTGTTTTGATTTTTAATGAAGGCAAAAGTGCCTTTTCGCCTTTAAAAATTCACTTATCAATAACAAAATGATAGTTTTTCTTTTTTTGTTCTTGAGGAAACACTTGTGGGAAAAGAAACAAAATTTCCATATATAGCTCAGTTTTGAGCTTCTTAAAAGTAAAGGAAGAAAAAAAACTCTTTTTTAATCATAATGTGAAGCTTTTTTCAAACCGACAGCTTTTAGGAGTAATTAACAACCAATAAACCAAACCAATGTTTTTCTTGGTAAAAGCCCAAGAAGCATCATACAAAACTATATGGTAATTAAAATTCTAATGAGCTGTTTTCAATTTCAAATATGATGAAGTTTGGCCGTCCTAAAATCTACTTCCTGTTGTATAAAATAGAAATGAAGAAAGAATCCTTCTTGATATCTTTTGACTTTTATATTAGAAATGAAACTAATATCTACGAACAAAAAAAATCTAGAACCCAACAAGCCATGATCTGGTTAACTTTACATCAGAAATATGAATTTCCCAGAATTTAGAAATAGTTTAGGGTGGAGAGAGGACACTTGAGTATGGGTGAAATGAAATCTCTTAGTGAGAAGGCATGAGTTTAATCAATCTAAATGATCATGGTCAAAGGCATAACTAACCTAAAAACTTATTTTGACCATGCTTTAGGCTTTGGGCAAAGCAAATAGTTTTCTTCTGTGGAAGGTAATACAATGTAACTAGATTAAAACAGCACTCACAGAGCAAAAGTAGAAAATTAACATTGGAACATATCCTGACCAAGTTGGTGGGTTGGCCAGTACTTGTAAGTTAACTGCTAATCAATGGATCAAAATCAAATTAATTTTCAAAGTTTCAAAACACTCCAACAATCTAAGGTTCTTTAAACTGCAGAGCGATTACTTTAGACAACAAAAATCACTTGGGAACCATGTTCAGGTTATGCATTATAGAGAACATAGGTGTCGGAATACCAGCTTCTGAAAGACGGCTTGCTTCTGATTTGGCCCAACTTAAAAATTCGTCGACACGACCTTCGACATATGGTTGAAGATGATTCTTCAAGTTTGCTACAAGCTTCTCTTCTCTTTCCTTCTGTAAAGCCTGTACCACAAGAGCGTTGAGAGTATCATTAAGTGTACATAACGAGTAATGTAGCCTTCCATGGATTAAAGCTGAAGTAGTTCGCACCTTTAATTTTTCCTGAACATTCTTATTACGATTCTCAGGAGTAGTAGATTCCTCTTCAACTTCAACAACTGACAAAGAAGCCAATAAAAGTTGCCCTACATAATCTTCAAAGATATCACTCCCAAATAGCATTCCAAAAACTGCTGCAGGGTCGACCATTGTTTCCCTAATAAGAGTACCCAAAAAAATAAAAATAAAAAATCAGTCCACGACGAATTTGCGGCTGACACACAAAGATACCCGTAAGCTCCATATGTTTCATCACTTTCATGAAAAATTACTTATCGTAGAAAAAGCTTTCAGTGAATAATGTTTTCGTGGAAAATGCTTTCTGTGAAAATTATGTTGTTCTATTAGTGCTTTAATGTTTGACTGGGATTTTTTGTGGAAAATGTTTTCCTGAGCCAAACACAAGAAAAATAAAAAAAATCAGAAAACATTTTCCATCTAAATATTTTTCCTAAAAAAGAAACGAAGACTTAGTACACTCCTATAGTACTTACTGCTGAACACCCTCTTTCCCATATTTGTCATAGGTTTCACGCTTGTTTGGATCACTCAGGACCTGATATGCCTCTCCAAGCACCTTAAATAATGAAAAGACCGCAGTGGAAGTAAATGTAAAATATCTTACAAATATACTGAGGAAGTGCCCACTCACGGGTTTGAAAAGAAATAACAAAGAAGTGCAGTGAGTATGAAATCTCAGTACACTGAATGCCACATGAAGCCCAATGCACTTCAAAGGATTGGACACCAAGTCTGATATTCAACCAAGGAAAACTAGCTTAAAGAGATACTTGAATAGTTCATTTAACATATACGATTCACCTGAAACTTTTGAGCAGCTTGCGGATCCCCATGGTTTTTATCTGGGTGTACTACCCTTGCCTAGCAGTAGAAACAATAAAACACAATTTAATGCACAAGAATGAAAACCATTGAATGCAGAGAAATCATTTTTTAAAATGAAGAAGAAATTAAATGGCATTTAGTTTTTACCTTGATGTAGTAAGCTTTCTTGATATCTGCAGGAGTGGCATCTATGCTGACCCCCAAGATATCATAGTATTCAGTGTCCTTTACCATGGCTTATAAGTGCTCAAAGTTCTACAAACAACAAACAGTAACTTTCAGAGCACTGTATATGAAATAAATCCAGAGTAGACATAGCTACCTCGGAATTTCATTATACTTTATCAAGCATTCAACGAGATGAAGAACAACAGAGGTTTCCGAATTCAATCCGTTTCGGATCGTAAACGAACAAAGTAGAATCAGATATTAAACGGAGTGGAATTGTTTAGATCTATCTAAAGATGTGAATATGGGGATAAAACTAAAAGCAAATATGATTCTCGGAGATGAAACGCTCACCGCTAAATTTCGACGCTTGAAGATTTTCAGGTGATTGACTTCATCAAAAGGAATTGGATTCTTGAACAGCTTAGATCTGAGATTTTGAGAAATTTCTGTACTCCGTACACAGGGATGATTTTCCTTCAATTTTTTAAGTCTTCTTCTCGTTAAGTTTTCTTTCAATTCAACGGTTGATTTAACTTATTTTCAATTTTTTTTGAAGAATTTATTTTTAATTTAATTTATTTGAAAGTAATGCAATATTAAAAATAAAAATTACTTTTTCTAGAATTAAAAACTTCATAAATACTTCTTAATAAAATAGGTGAGATTACTATTTTACTTTAATAAATGGCTAACAAAAATTTATGATGAAAATCATGTTCGACTTCCAAATAATAAAGAAAACTATTTTATTTAAATAAATGGCTAAAAAATTAAATGATGAAAATTTTTTTTGACTATCAAATAATAAAGAAACATTAATTTTGATAGAAGTCCAATTATTTTTATTTCTTATAGCATATATATATATATATATATATATATATATATATATATATATATATATATATATATATATATATTACAATATTTAACAAGATCAAAGCATAACTACTTGGATAGAAGTCCAATTATTTTTATTTCTAAATAAAATTTATAATATCAATAATCAAAATTAACTATTTAATCTAATATATCAATTCAATGATGAATAAATCTAGGGGTACATCAAAATGGGGTACTTCATTTGTATAATAGGCAAACAGAAATACTTAGTATCTGTGTTTGCCTGATATAACAAATGGGGTACTCTATTTTGGTGTTCTCCTAGCATGCCCCTTCATTGATACACTACATATTATCATCAAAAATTGTCATGAGATAAAGTTTTCGAGTGATGAATACCTTATCAATGGGGTTCCAAGTCCATTGAATAGAAGGACTCAAAATGAAGACTTCGATTAGGATCCGTGTCTCACCACGAGCCAAGCCCATAGCTAATGGGTCGTGTATGGAAAAATATGTTGAGCTCGACGAAAGCCCATGGTTCTACATAGATTGGGTGAGTGTGGTACTAAAAACTAGAGGTCGGCTTAATTACGTCCAGTGTGTAGGTCGGCCCAAGCCCATTAATGCTTATACTGGTGGGTTTGCTTGCACGCAAGCACGTCTCATTTATGAATTTATTTTCTCTCCTTAGATTCACTTTCTATCTCTGACTTTAGTTCACGTATTCGTTCATCTAATGACAAATATATCATGATTATACACCAAATAATATATCCCATTTGCACACTATTGACCTTAATTATTGTTTTTTTGCATTTTTAGTTTTTTTTCTTCTATTGCATTTGTGTGGTGATGGAGGTGGTACATTTGGGGTGCACTCTTTGGTATAACCCTAACATTTTTGTTATTATTTACTCTTATACAGTTCGTGTCAATGCTTTACTCTTATTTATATACGGAGCTCTTATTTATATATAGAGTATGTAATCCATTTGAAGATACTCTATGATGACCTTGTTTAACAAAGATTTCAGTGTTTAACTTTGACGTTTTTCAAAAAACAATTAAATTAAATGGAAAAATTTAACTTTTTTAAAAAATTTAATCTACATCAGTAAAGTTTATCTAAAATAATAATACTAATCAGAAGCAGATTTTTCGAAGTGCGCACACATAACAATGTTGGGAGTGAATGATGTAGTATTTTCTTCCGAGCCTCTGCCTCCATCTCAATATGGATACTGAATTTGATTTTTTCAGTCAAATAGTAAATTTCGACCAATAATTAAACAAGAGTTATATTAGTACATATTAGTATAAAAATTATTTAATTAGATTTAACTTGTAAATTGCTTTCAGAAATGTAATTTATTATATCAATATACAATGTCATATTTATTTAATTGGTAATGAAAATTAATCAAATTTGATTGCAGTTTAAAAAAAATCTACGTACAAATTAATTAGTTATTTCAAAAAAATATTATAATTTACAAGCACGAATGTGTAAAAATGGTAAGTTTTCTAATATAAATTAGAAAATAAATATGGTACGGTAAGTAAATGGTAACATTTAAATACCAAAATATATAAAAAACTACAAATTAATATTAATACAAGCATGGAAACGTTTTAAAATGATAAGTGTTCTAATTAGAAAATAAATACGGTATGGTACAGTATGCAAATGGCATCATTTAAAAATGAAAACAAAAAATGGTAAGTATTCTAAAATAAATTAGGTAAGTGTTCTAAAATAAAAGAGAGAGTAAATTACATCTAAAAATGATAAATGTTATAAAATAAATTAGAAAATAAATGTGGTTCAGTAAGTAATTAGTACCATTTAAATACGAAAATAAAATAAAAAATTTCAAAATTAATATTAATACTATAAATTACAAACATGAAAATGTTTTTAAAAAGGTAAGTGTTCTAATTAGAAAATTATAAAATAAATACGGTACTGTACGTCAGCACGATAAGCAAATGGTAACATTTTTATACAAAAAGAAAATAAAAGATAAGTTTTCTAAAATAATTTTGGTAAGTGTTCTAAATAAATTAGAAAATAAAATAAATATCAAAATGGTAAGTGCTTTAAAATATATTAGAAAATAAATACGGTATGGTAAGTAAATGATACGGAGTACAATTTAAATACAAAAATAAATTAGAAAAACACTAGATTAATACTATTAATTAATACTACAATATACAAGCATAGAAACGTGTAAAAATTGGTAGTAATTCCTGGTCTGCAATTGTTGTTCTGCCCATTCTTTTGTTTACCTTTCTTGCTGCCCTTGCCATAATGGCCCATAAGTAAAGTTTCTTCAGCTTCTATAACCTGCAGATCAAAATCAGCATCCATTTGATGCCCACATAATTCATCAACCTCCTCCTCTACACATTGTTGGTCCTTACCATATATTAACAGAGGCACATCAATGAGACTGATTGGCTTTGAGCGGTCAACATACATATCTGAGTCAATGAGGCTTAAGGGTTGATTAACATTTTCTGAATCTACCTCCTTATGCACTGACATGGCCTTCAGTTCATTTATAGATTTTGTCTGGGGACCTCCCATATTCTTTCTAATGGGTAAGACTTTAAAATGAGGATTTGGTTGTTGATGTTGCAGAATTGGAAGTAATGACTGGAAAGGTTTTGCCTGAGCATTAAGAACACCCTTAGGTGGAGTATATATATATATATATATATATATATATATATATATAAAATTTTTTTAGTGTATACCTAGATTTAGTATATATTTTACAAAACGCTAGAAATTACAACTGGTCTGCGCTGAGGAGTGGAAAGCTGCTCCCTGTTGACCATTTGGTCGGTGATCATGGGTTTGAAACCAGGTGAAGGACGGGAATACATGCTTTTTGCACGGTGAAGGAGGATGGACATATCTAATGCGGTGTCATTTTTTGGAGGAGTCGTGTCCTTTTTTATCCAGGAAGTGTCTTTGTGGCAGCGGCAAATGGAGGAAAATTTGGGCCTCTAGATCCTCTTTTGGCGGAAGCTCTTGCTTGCAAGGAAACATTATCTTGGTTACGGACTCGAGGTATTCGTGACGTTGAGATTCTTTCTGATTGTGAGGTCTTAGTGGGGGCTATCAAGCAAGGAAGGGCCTTTGATTGCTACTCTTATCTAGGCCCCATCCTCGATGACTGTGTTGATATATTATCTTCGTTTATATCTATTGACTTTCATTTTATTCGTAGGAATCATAATTGTATTGCTCATACTCTTGCACGCTGTGCTACGCCCCATTTTTTCTCATGGAGCTGTACACCACCCAGTTGTATTGCACATTTGATTTCTTCTGAATGAAGTTTTGTTTTCTGTCAAAAAAAAATAAATTGATATGTAATGGAATATAGATATATTAAGTAAATTCCATCTCCACTTATAGATCGTTTTACATATTTAGTCCTACGTATCAAATCTATCCAAATTCAAATACAAATATATACACAGATAGAAGGCAAATCGAATTAGTTGAACAGTGCTCCGAAAACGTGGAGAAAGCTAAACAGCTCCATCTCTAGGGTTTCTGTAAACGCTCAAACATCATTCACCCTCTTAGATGCGGTGCTTCAACATAAACGCGTGCCGGCGCTCTAATCTTGGGCCGGAGTCCATTGTGTGGTTCTTTCTGACCGTGAGTTCTATCAGTCTATTGGCCAATTCTCTTCCACGACCGCACAATGACATCAAAGATTGGTCACATCACAGCAATATGTGGATTGGGGGTAGTGCTTGCGGTTTCAAGTTTCAATTGGGTGCATCCTTTTAATTGGAAGATGGGAGGAGCACCAGACGCAGATTCAAAAGCTCTGATTTTATATCTATGGGAACGAGAAGGTGTGTAATTTCATTTACCCGTTTTTTCCTTCAAATTTCTTTAGGTACGAAGTATATTTGTGGGGTGGGATAGTTTTGAAACCTAGCTTCTGTAATTACAGTCTCATAGTGTGCAGTCACAATGTTGAAGCCAATTAAATGGATTCCGATGGGCATTTCAAATGATAGCCACCACGCACATCCTAGACAAACAAAACCTTCCAAAGGGGTAACAACTCTTCTAATTTCTCTATTATTAATTTAATTTCTTTTCAACAAAAATTAAAAGTCATGATGCAGTGGATGAGAATATCTTAGAAATACTGCACAGTCTAGATTCAGTTATTGTTTTTTTAATTGTTAATTTTTTATTCAATGAAATGTTTGGTTGGCCTTTTTCTACTATGTACAATGAAAATCATACTCCAAATATGAAGTACAATCAATGTGACTCCAAGTCTCCTAGAGACCTAGGACTAATGGATAGATGAATGAGAGAGTATATGAAGTTAGTGGAACTGGATTAACAGAGACAGAAAATTAAAGGAAGTAACGGAGAGTGAAGCATATTACCTAGAAGCATTTGATGCAAGTTTATTCAGATTTTAGAATTAGCTTTTTATATCCTGTGGATGTTCTAAGTTTTTTATCCTGTGGATGTTTTAAAAAAATATATTTTGATCTCTGCATTAAACTACTACAAACGGCTAGCCTATTTTTAAAATGATCAAATATTTAAATCAAATAAATTAAAAAAGGAGTAATTTTGTACTCAAATAAAAAGAAAAAACACAAAAAAAACTATAAAATATTTTTGTAAATTTCTACTCAAAATCATAGAATCACTAATGTTTTTTTCTATTAATTTCTTTAATTAATGCTAATGAATAGAATCATTGGATTTTTAATTTTTCTTTATTTTTATTTTTTGAATTATAGAATTGCTAATATAAGATTTTATTTTTTGACTTATGCGGGCGTGTGTGTGTGTATATATAAATTTAAAGGCAAATTTATTAAAGAAAAAAGGAAAAAGGTGGGATGGCTCAATGCACGCCGAAGACAAGGAAGAAAAATACAAGGAGGTTAAACACCTCAAAAACAAACAGACAAAATAAAAGAGCCAAGCGTAAAACAATAAACAGAATGAGATAAATAACCCGCTTCACAGATGCAGCACCCCAAACCAAAAATTCCAAAGCTTTTTCTGTAGCCTACTGCCAGTGATAGTAATGGAAGCAGCATGTAGCCCAAAGTGACCATAGCTCTGTGATTTTATAGGAGATGTAAACTGTAATACTCATGCCTTGTAAGAGCTGCGTTTTGATGAAGACCTATTAAACTGTGAATGAGACTGGATGTAACTATAGTGAAAGAATTGATAGCCAAAGGAGCTAAGAGAAAATACTTTTCTCCTCTTTTGACTGAGTATTGTACCCCAATTCATAAAATGATGCCAATTCAAGGCTCCAAAAGATACCTATCTCAAAGCTTAGAAATTTAAGCTTCAAAATTAAATCATCCTCATCATCTTCATATTCTGCTGCCAACCTCTTCTTCAGTCTTTTCTTTGCCTTCTTAATTTTTTTTGACTTTTAGTCAAAGGTTTGTTGGATTTCTTAGTAGACACCTCTTTTTTGTTAAACCAGCACAACTTAAAGAAATTGATAACTTCCTCTTCATAAGATTCCTCTGTTTCATTCAAATCCTGTTCCTCCACCCATCCAATAGGAGTTAATTTCCTACCTTCCTCAAGAATTTTCGCTTTGCTCTTGGTAACAATTTGTGAAGGGCAGAAAGTTCTCCTGCCCTTAAGTTCCTTGCGCAGGTTTAAAGGTTGTCTGGGACATCTTGAGAAGTCAATCTGTAGAGGCTTAAGCTCAGTGTCAATGAATACTATGTCTTCTCCGTCTGAGTGAGTATAGAGTATAGGCCCGGCCCTATCCTCTATAATGTCATCCATTGCATTCAAAAGGAGTATCCGGTTCTTATCAAGAGTCTTTGAGAATGGGTCCAGATCATCACATCTTTTGTTTTCAACTCCATTGTGAGAGAAAAGTGTGTCAAAGTTGTTTGTATATAAAATTCCTTTACTATAATTTTAATATGTCATATACTCCCTCCGTCCCACTGTCTTTGTCCACTTACTTTTTGGCACACCATCCAATGCACCTTTCCAATCCATTTTATCTTGTAATTTGTATATTAAAAAATTATAAAAATTATATATTATAATCTATATGTTAAGACGAATCAAACAAGATCACACATGACTATTTTTAGGCTTACACATTGAGAGAATTTGATGAGTCAAAGTGCTTAGATGAACAGTTCCAAAAGTCAAAACTGTACAAAGACAATGGGACGGAGGTAGTATTTACTTTGTTACATAGTATTATACTATTATGCTGATTGACATTTAAGTATAATTAACTTATATATTTTAATTCGTTAAGACATTAAGAATAAGACCTTAAAGACCTTATTTTCTATCTCGGCCCATGCCATCAAGTTCTCAGAGCCGATCGTGATTAAAGCTTAACTTACCTACTCTTAGATTTGTGTTTGGCCAATCTGAAGGGCTCTCAGGGATATGCCTCATCACTTTTGTTTTATAATAATTCGTATTTCATGTGACATCCACAAGCTCCATAGGAAAATGAATGATAAAATTTTTTATTATCACTATTTATATTACGAAACGTAATCATTTAAAATTAACATTTAAGAAAAAGTGCTTTTCTTTCCAACTAAACATAACCTACAATGAGAGTATCCATTTGTTTTTTATCACTAGTAATTCTAGACCTGACAAAAAATAACCCGACCTATTTCTGACCCGAAACCCGACTTGAAAACACTAGGTTTTGAACAAAGGTTTTGATGACCGAACCCGAAGTTGACCGAACCCAAAAAGACCCACTAAAATAGGTCAAACACGACTGAACCCAAACCCGACCTGACCAATCCGCTAAAGAAAGAGTTTTTCGAAATTTTAAACTTTACTACTCATTTTTGATGTATAAATTTATATTTTCAGACAAAATTTTAATGATATTGCAAAATTATCTTACCGTTTTCTAAAACATAAACATTTTTTAAATTCTTTATATTAATTTTTATATCTAAAAATATTTTCAGGATTTAAAATAGAATAATCTAATAGATTTAATACATATTTTTTGATATTTTAAATTCATTTAATAGAAAAAGTAAGTGTTAATGTGAATTTTAAAATTTAAAAAACTAAAGTCATAACCCGTTGGGTCGACCCGAACCCGATGACACTGGGTCATGAACATACTGTAATTCTCAACCCAAATCCAAATTGATCCGAACCTGAAATAACACGAACTCAAAGTAACCGAACCTGACCTGACCGACCGTCTTGCCAGTTCTAAGTAATTCTATTATGGTTATAGTATTTATTTTTACATACTTTCTCAACATAGGGTGTCTATAAGCTTTTGGTTTAATGACTTTTGTACAATACTCCATAATAGCCACAAATCCACAATCAGGAGTTCAGAGCAAACGTCTTCCTCTTGTTCGAAATTCCTTCTGAAAATTGAAAAGGAGCAATAAAATTTCCAAACCCCCCATTAAAATGCTCATCTGGAAATGGTTTCCAAAACCCTAATCTCATGCCCAATTTTCGCGCCACCGGTTCCATCACACCACCACCGGCCCGCCACCTCGGTTGGCTTTTCTCGGTGGAACAACGCCAACGCCGAGAAGTTCAATCGCCATGAGCGAACCCTAAAGGAAATCGAAGACGATATCCGCTTCCACAAGCGGCACAACGCCGCCTTAAACATCATCAACAATTACAATCCTGCCCCTCCTTCTCCGGTCACTGAAACTTTTCAAATCCATCGGAACCCCTTCTGATCCTTCCAAGCCATCAATTCCAGGTAAGAAATCGAAATACTCAAAGCCTTACAGGAATTCTGGGGACCCTCACCCGGCCTTTGGGCCCCCAAAGCGAAAGATCAAACATTGACGGTGACAGTGATGTAGCTGAGCCCACCCAAGAATCAAATAGGAAGGTCAGTGTAACTGAAAATGGTGTCACGTACGAGTTCTCATAAGCTCCATTCCCTTATCAGTATAGTTACACTGAGACACCAAAGGCAAAGCCTTTGAAGCTTAGGGAGCCATTAGTAATGCCATTTGAGTCGACAACTATGGCAAGACCATGGACTGGGCGAAAGCCGCTTCCTCCTAGCAAGAAGAAGTTGCCGGAATTTGATTCTTTTAAGCTGCCTCCGCCCCATAAGAAGGGGGTGAAGCCAGTCCAAGCTCCGGGTCCTTTCTTGCCAGGGACTGGACCAAAGTATGTGACTTCTCGAGAAGATATTTTGGGAGAGCCCTTGACGAAAGAGGAAATTGAGGAGCATGTTAATAGCTGTAAGAAAACAAAGCGGCAACTGAATATGGGTATGTGAATTAAAACAGAGGTAAAATTTTATATTGAGTGCTTCTTCTATGTAGTCATACAGACATGCTTGGTTTTACGGAGTATTAATTATAATGTGGATCATGGAGTAGCATTATTTTCCTAAATTATTATTAGAATGTCAAATTATAAAGATGCGATGGTTATCTTAAAAAGTATGTTAAATACCGTGTGACAACTGAGCGTTAGTATGCGAATTAATAAGCATGTGACCACTGAATATAGTCTGTAATTTTGAATTTCCACCCCTAGACCCCAAAGGAGTTGGGATTATAAGAAGATTTGATGTTGTGTTAGTAGTACACAAATTAGAAAGTAATGGCATTGACGTTTTTAAAAAAGTTTTTCAGCCGTAATATATACTCTAATACTTTATCCCTGTTTACTCATTCACATTCATTGTGATGAATCCTGATCCATGCATTTTCTTTCTTTCAGGGAAGAGATGGCCTGACCCACAACATGTTAGATAACATACATGCTCATTGAAAGCGAAAGAGAGTGTGCAAGATAAAGTGCAAGGGGGTATGTACAGACGTACAGTAGACATGAAGAATGTGCGAGAGAAACTGGAGGTAATATATAACGCACAGTTATTCCATTTCAGTAGATTCGCATTTCCAGTCTGATAAATTGTGATTTTTCCATCCGTAATTGTTAACCACACTTGGTCCTTACTTATGACCGAAGTCAGTTTGACCCTTCACATTAAGAAATCTCTTTAAGTTCTAATTAATGCAAGCACCAAGCTAGTAACTCTGGTGGTGCACAATGACCAAAACTAGAGCTGCTTAGAGATTGGGGATGAAAAGAACCAAGTCTTTTGACATAATTGAGTAATCAAAAAGTGATACTGCTGTCATCTATTAATGGTTCCAATAGGATTTTTCCCTGTTTTTTTTTAACCCTAAGTGATAGGAGCATTTTATAGTGTCTAATGTTGAAAAGTAAGAGGGTAGACAATGTGGAAAGTATGGGCATTTGTCACATGTCGATCCTTTTATTTACTAAAAGGGGACAGTAGAAAAAGTATTTGGATACATTCTTAAAATCAATGTGGAACAAGTATTCGGTTATATCCTCGAAAGGCTAGTGGAAATATTAATAGAAGACAGAGGGAGTATTAGGCCATGTTCTCTTCACATGATCTGAATGGTTATGGTCTATTTGGAATAAGTTCTGATTTGATCTGAATGTAGTTATGTTTGAAGTTGTTTTTTATCTAGTCTAGTATGATGTGATCCAATAAGAATAAGTAATAAGGCCATGTTCTCCTCAACTTATTGTTTTTACTCATTACTTATTCTTATTGGAATCTGATTAGGCCATATCATATCAGATCACAAACAACTTTAAATGTAAATACATTAAGATCAGATCAGAACAAAACTTATTTCAATCAGATCAGAACCATTCAGATGAGGTGAAGAGAACATGGCCTTAGTAAAAAAAATTAAGTTGAGGAGAACATGGCCTTTGTCTTTTTTTAGCTCATTTGTATTGCATTGATTAAAGCTTGGCTAATGCCGAGTTTTCTGAAAATTTTGAAATGTGTGAAATAACAGGAAAAACGGGAGGCAAGGTTATATACAGTAAAGGTGGTGTAATTTACCTTTTCCGTGGCAGAAACTACAACTGCAAAACACGCCCAAGATTCCCGCTGATGTTGTGGCGTCCCATCACTCCTGTATACCCTAGATTAATAAAAACAAGTTCCTGAAGGACTTACATTGGAAGAAGCAACTGAAATGCGTAAAAAGGGAGAGAATTTACTGCCAATTTGCAAGATTGGTATTTCTGACCTTTTTTTCCCTTTCCAACTTACAAAATAGTGATGAAATGGAATGCTGTATCTCTCCATGATAATATAGAATGTTTTTTTTTTTTGCAGGAAAAAATGGTGTATATTGTAACCTTGTGAGGAATGTTAGAGAGGCGTTTGGTGCTTGTGAATTAGTGAGAATCAACTGCCAAGGGGTGAACACAAGTGATTACCGGAAGATTGGTGCAAAACTCAAGGTATGATGTTATGAACTGTC
>OOIL02000495.1:551214-600549 GCA_900332095.2 Cuscuta campestris | reverse complement strand
GTAGCCAATAATGCATCCCTTGCTGTGCCTGATGCCGAAGAAATGAGTGAGATCAAGAGAACATCTGGTGATCCATTTGAGCACGAGGATGATGATGAGGAGAAAAAAGTTGAACCAGAAAATCTTGACAACAGCAAGAAGAGGGAGAGCTTGAAAACCCCTTGGACAGAGGGAGTTTCGCTTCTCTTGAATCAAGCCGTCGAAAGTGGGAGTGCGGTTGTGTTAGACGATTCTTGCTTGGATGCTGACATTGTATACCAAAGGGCCGTTTCTCTGGCCCAATCGGCACCTCCAGGTCCTGTGTTCAGACATGAACGCAAGAAAGTGGCCGAACAGCAAATTGGCATACCTGCAGAAACTGGTTTTGAGGGTACAGAAAGGAAAGGACCCTTGAGTGCAGCTTTTGTTCAGAAGGTAAGTGAGGGGAAAGCTTCAATTGGAGAGGACGATGTAAATGTAGGCCTCAGGGTGGATGAACTAGCTAAATTACTAGCTTAATAGTCCCAATGAATTTGGTAACTTTGTAATTTTAAAAATCAACCTTTTTCAGGTGAAAAAAAAAAGAATTTATGTAAATCTCTATTTATTTCTATTTATTTATATTCCTGCTATCATTCTCCAATAGGAATAATGACAATTACGGAGTATGACATAATGTGACTTTGGTGTACGAAAAGTTTTATTCTTCTATGACCCTGTACTCATTTGCTAAAAAATTACTTATATAACACTATTCCAGACATGTAAATATTAAATTGTTTATAGGACAATGCATCACCATTATCAAAATGGTATTCGTGTGAAAACCTTTGGCTACGAACACCGCCAAATATAATTAACATTTTATAGACTAATAGAATATACTCCGTATAAAATTGTAAATTATATGAATATGAAAATAATAAGATTATGAGAATGAGAGAAATGTAATTCGTAATCCTATCGTCTCATTGTATTCGTTTAGTTTGACTCTTTTGAATCAAACTAAACGAATTTAAAAGTTTCCAAATAAATTTTGAAATTTTGACTCTTATGAACAAATCGAATTTTGAAAGTTTCCAAATAAATTTGGTTGCGAATTAGTAAATCTTTTCTCATTCGATAAAATATTGGTAATAAGAGATATCCAAGGAGTAACACTCAAATTTAATTTTTGATAATTACCTTGAAATGCAATTATATTAAACATATAGTCTTTATAATTACAATATGTAATTTTTACTCTTTGACATGATCTATAGTGGTATGGTTAAAATCTAATTTACCTATTTCTCAAATCAAGTCATACATGTTTTGGGAGGTGAGAACATCTGTTTTTTCTCATGTGATGAAAATCATGTGATGAAAAGGAACTCCATTTTACCGATTTGTTCAGACCCGGCCACCTCCGATCTTTCCCAATTCCACCGCGCCGGCGACTTCGCATTTTCTCTCACAGCTTCATCGAGGTTTCATCTTCTCCCTCACCTTCAGGTGAATCCCCCGCCGCCGCCCCCCCTTCTCTCTCTCTTTAAATATAACATTTAAATTTTGAATTCATATTTCATTTCCCCCGATTTTGTTAAATTTACTCTGGGATTTGCCTTTTGAGATTCATAATCATATAATGATGGTCTTTACGGAGATATGTGCATAATTCTTTTTCTCTGTTCACTCAAGATTCGTTTTTTTTTTTTGGCATTTTGTGAGCTTTCATTTCACTTCCTTTTTTGGTTTACAAATCTGATTAACTGTGCTGATTATTAATTAGGGTTGACAGGTAATTGATTTTGACTATGAAAAAAAGAACAATTTGTTTATTTGGCTGTGCTTTTTGATGCTTTAGCGTGATTTACGTCTATCTCCACTGAATTAGCGGGTTAAATAATGTTTCCTCTTTCCAAAATTAAGTTCCCACCCTTATTGTTGATATCTATAATTATTATACTAAATAAATATTGCGGAGTATTGGAGTATATTATAAACTCATCTTATTCTAAAATTATTATATCTCAAAATGAATCTAATGGTACCAAGTTCACATTATAATTACATTTTTTTATATTAAACATTAACCACAAAAGTCAAAATGAGAACTTAATACTAGGACAAGTAGAGTAGATACCACTCTCTTCTCTAAATACCCATCCTGGAGGAGTTGTAGTTAAAATTACAAGCCTAATGTGTCTGTGATTCTCTGTTTTTTGTTTTTAAAGTAGAAATGGGGATGCTAAATCATTTCATTGCTTAACTATGTGTATCAATCACTGCATGAATTTAAGGCGTTAACTAAATTTCATTAAAAAAGGGCATGCGTTATATTGTTACTTAATTATCAACTGTTAATTGACACTAAATGCCTTGGCGATGATAGATGAAGAAGAATCAGTCAAGTGTTACTGAAATTTGATTTAGGAAAGGGATGCATTATAGTATGCTCATTTGTAATGCTCTCGGTTGTAATTAATCAACTTTTAATGACGCAAAGACAGGCAAGCACCAACGTAATCTGGCTTGGAATTGCGGCCTTTTTTGACAAATGTTTAACAGTTGATTCAAGTTCAAAGATTCCAGTTATGGACTATGGAGTTTTCAATGTTTGCATTTGTTACTTACTAATTACTATGCATTGGCAATGCCATCAACCTGCCTGAAGTTATTTATTGTCTATTACTTGACTGTTTTGCTGATTGGAAGTTTTATCTAACACAAGCCTTGTCTAATGTTTCTGTTTTGCAGATAACTTGCGAAATCAGTATTTTGAACTGCTCCATACATATGGTTAGTTATCAAAACTGTGTATATGGAAAGAGTTGAATAACACACTTCTGGTTCTTGCTTTTCTTGTTTATCATGGAGGATGAAAATGGTCTCAACCTGAGCTTGGGACTACCATGTGGTAGAGGGACAGCGTCACAAAAAGATAAAACCGGGAGCTCATCAAATGTTAGGACAGAAGAAGGTGATAGAAATAGCAATTCGATCAGTGATTTCAAGAACTTTTTTGATGGAGGTACAAAAAAGGTTGATTCTGTTACCGGTTTGCACAAAACTGATCTTGCGAAAAATGAGGGGAATTTTTTTAGTGGCCTTTCCAGTCCCACTGGCCATTCAGACACTACTAAAAGGTTAAATAATGGAGGATTCTGGGCTGCAAGTAGCAGTAGGTCCATCGAAGTAGGAGGGGGAAGGATAACAGATGCTAGCGATGGTCACAAAAGGAAATGTGATATAGATTCTCATGACAAGACGATGGCATCACACATTTCAATTAACACGGATGATGACTCAACTGGGGACAATGAAGATGTAGCTGATTCTGAAGCAGAAAGTAATGGCCAAAATGAGGTTAATAATAAGGATGTTAATGAAAGTACAGGATTACAAGGACAAAAAAGGAATATGTCTTATGGACCTCCATTCTCTCAACCAGTGAACATTGCAAACATGCCTTACTCTCTACCTCTAAAAGATAGCAGTAATCCTAGTGGCACAGTTGGTGTACCAAGTTATCCGGGGGTCCACCCTTTCGTACCTGCAAACATGCCACTGATGTTTGGTCATGTGCAGCTGTCCTCACTGGATAAAGGTAACGTTTGTGCCCCTGCTTCTCATCTTCACCGCCAACAAATTCAACCGCCGAATGCCCGAGGTTCTTTGAACACCGATATGCATGGTGATAGCATGAAGATAACTCAAGGTTTCTTTTTTCTTTTTTCTTTTTTGCTCCTTCCGATGTTTTTATTTTTTATTTTTTGCTTTCATATGATCTATATGATGACTACTCCATTGGGATTTGCAGCTCCATAAAAGTAGTTGCAATTCGGTCTGCTTTTTTAAATTTTACTTCGTACAGAACAAAACAAGAAACCTAGTAAAATCCCACAAAATTCAGAGTGTGGGGAGGGTGTGTACGCAGACCTCACCCTTAATTTACTTCCCTCTTCCTCTGGTTTGATCAAACAACAACGACACATCCTGTAAAACCCCACAAAGTGTATGGTGTGGGGAGGGTGTCTATATGCAGGCTTTACCCTTTACTTTTCTACCCTGTTGTCGAGCTGCACGTTCAACTTAGTATCATCCACTGGTTTGATCCTCACTGGATTCATATGGGCTTCTAGATTCATTCATTTGTTTGTGTCTTTGTGATGCTCGGTTTACAAACTACTCCGTACAATTCTAGAAGTATACTATGATTGGGGTGACTAGTGGATAACAGCTAGGGTTTATCAACAGTTGAAAATGAGATTGCCAAAGTGGACTGTTCAAACCAGAAAAGATGCAATTTTTTTAGTTCTTGATTTTGGTGGGGTTTTTGGTAACATCTTTGTGTTGGATAACTTTAATCTTTACAAGTGTTTTATTTGCTTGAATAGCCAAATGGTTATTGATTCAATTTGATATGATTATTTGTGTTGATGTAGCAACTTCAACACCAGTGGTTGTGCACAGCTCATCTGGCAATGGAAAACATCACACTGCAGAAGAAGGTTCATCGGAAAACGCGAGAGGGAACAACAATAACTTAAGCTTCAGTGGGGCCAAAGACCCATCATCCGAACTGCCCAAAGCAACATCCACTGCAAATGGCCTTCCTCGTGACTTCCCAGGAATCAGACCCGGTCTTGCCGCGGATGTCAAATTCGGGGGCTGTGGCTCTTACCCGAATCTACCTTGGGTTTCAACAACCGGTTTGGGTCCAAACGGTAAAACCATATCGGGTGTCACTTATAGGTATAGCCCTACCCAAATCAAGATTGTGTGTGCCTGTCACGGATCCCACATGTCTCCCGAAGAGTTTGTAAGGCATGCCGGTGAAGAAAGGCCTACAACCACCCAAGAAGCTGTTGGTGGTGGTATGGGGGTAGTATCGTCTTTCCAAACAGCAACTCTGCCGCCTCCAAAGCTGAATGAGTATGATTGCCGGAGACAAAAGACCGGAGCTTTTCGTTTTGAGAAGTGGTTAGTTGTATGTAACGATTTTTAGGTACAACCTTTTGCCAAAACCAGATTCTGAGTCAAATTCTTGTGTAAATGGCTTTGTATTATAGTATTTTTCGTAAATACCTATGGTGAAAATCATTCAATTAAACATGTTCATCATGTTTTATTTAACCTTTTGTAGCAACAAAAAATAAGTCCCAAAAGAATACATTAGGCTACTTGACATTAATAGATTTCTATTGGATTTGCACCCACATTCCTTTGCTAGGCACGCCACGGTGCACGACGAAGAGCAAGTAGTATCCAGGCGGAGATAACCTTGTTTCTAACTTCATTGAGCCCCAAAATAAGCAATCTCTGGCCCTGAGAGAAGCCGTGAGTGGTGAACGGCGGCGGGTACATGGTGACCTTAATGTCCTCCACGCCCACGTCGGCCTCCAAATTGATGTGCACGTTGAAATTCTGACCGTAACTCAACTGCTTGTCCGAAAGATCCTCTGCGATCTCCGGCCGGAACTGGGCGAGCTCGGCGGCCAAACACGGCAGCGAGAATTTCTGTTAAAATGTATACCAAAATTTTATTTGTACTTTTTGTTAATAGAATTTTAATTTTTTGTTTTTGATATTTTATTGTAAGTATGTTTAATAAAAATATTGCACAAAAAAATATGTTAATGAGAGTTGAATGTGTGCAGTGATGCAACGAAAGAAGAATTACCATACTCCGTTAATGGATCCTCAAAAAAATTGTATTCATGGATAGAGTTGCACGATAGAAGGAAACAAAAAAAAAAAAAAAAGAAAGAAATATGAGGCGATGTAGAAAAAATCTCACAAGAAATGCTCGGCTAATGTGTTTTTGATATCGGGAATACGCTTGAGATATCGAGTAGCGGGGTGTTGGCAGATATTCCATATCTCCAGATTTCAAATCTGGATATCTTTTTTATCTCACCAAACACCTTTTTTTAAAAAAACTGATATCTTAGATATGAAGTTCCATATCTGAATTGCTCACCAAACATGCCCTAAAGGAGGAGAAGGAAATGAATTGAACACACAAATTACCTTGGGGGTTGGGTGGTGGTGGTGCAGCGCTGGGTTGTGCGGATCGTGCAGTTAGCCAATTGCGAAGCTTTTTTCCTTGGTCAGCCATATCCACCACTGCGATCAAAAACAAAATTGTGAACAAATAAATATTTAAAAATAAAAAAAATAAAAATGCCATATTTACCAATCGTCCATTGTTCCTTCGTTTTAGAGTATGCTCCCGTCACTAAACCAAAGATGGTTGCAAGAGCCAGCCGCCCACCTCGGCCGGTTTCCGGCCATGATTTTAAATCTCCACTTGGGGGCAAATGGCCAGCTTGGACTTTGTCCGGAGGAGCCAACTCATTTGCAGGATTCGAAGGACAAATTAATTTCTATTTCAAATGATCTTCTTGACAATGTTACTAATCTCAGTTCAGACCAAGTCGAGAATCTGCGCAAAGAAAGGTTTTATTTTCTAGAAAAGCTCTCTGTTCTATTGTTCCATACCACCTCGACAACTGTATTTTATCCAAGCAAAAGATAAAAAAAGAAATTGTTTGAAATACAACTTTTGGATGTGGAGTGATTTATAATTTTATGAATCATATATTTTTATTGGTGCCCCGTTTAAATTCTTCATACTTGGTTTGCAGTGGGCATGTACACACTCCCCCACATATACAACAACCTAGTAGAATCCCGCACAATGTTAGGGTAAGTGTTCACAAACCGTACCCCTAGTCCAAATTAGGGACCCCCAACTCACAAAATAGGGGCAAATGAGCTACTATACACTAACAAAGTACTATCCAAGACCCAAGAGAGGGGAAAGAAGAGGGGAGAACCACATTAGTAATGAACAAAAAGTTGACTAATGCCGGGGAGACGTAAGCCCTGCCTAATCACCCCCTCTTCCTAGGTTTATCTCTACCACGACTAACCTTGCCTTCATAAGCCTTTCACACATCTTGACAAAGGCTTCAACACCCTTCCTCCTAATGTGCCCAAACCACCTAAGTCTGGCTTCCTATAACTGTGTGCGTGCGGCGTGATTTATGTGAGAATGACTTTTAATGTGAAAAATGTGAATGAATCATTTTTTTTCTCTTTTTAAATGTGTATGGTGCATTGGTGCATATTTGGTACAACCTTATGCATATTTATGCATAAACTAGTGCATATTTTGATGTGACATAAAGTTTTACTTTTTTACAAATATGCCATCACAATTTTTTCTTTAAATTTTTTTATGCACACCTCTTAAGATATTTTATCCAATGGACCATATACATTCTTCTTTCTCTCATTATACATCATTCTCATTTGATCCAAAATCTCTCTCTCTATATGTGTGTGTATTATATATGCGCTATGTGTTACTTGTTGCATAAAATAAATATTGTAGACAAGTTGACGCTTGGTGAACTATGCTTTAATAGATTGGAGTAGAATACTCAAATTCAACAGCTTGAGAAGTATCTCCGCACAATATCAGTTAAAGCAGAAAGAATAACGTCACAGTTCTCTGCATCCACCACAGCTCCAAGGAAAAATTTGAGACTCCTCAAACAGTTCCCAGAGCATATGGTGTTGCCAAGTAGAGCTTTAATCTTAGGAGTGTTTAGAAGTGTTTTTTGTTTCACTTGTGTTTTTTGTTCGGCAGGCATGTTCCAAAAATGCCCTTGTTGGGTATTTGCACGAGGAAGATGAAATCGAAAAGCTAGGATCTTTTTAAATCTATTAAGTCATAAATCATATCATATAGAGTAAATATGAATCTGGCTATAGAAAGTATACTAAGATGAAGAAGAAGAAAGAATTAACTATTTATTTTAGTAGTTTAACCTGGTTACTGAGGATGATCCAGTGTGTAGGTCGGCCCAAGCCCATGAATGCTTATATTGGTAGGCTTGCTTGTGAATTCATTTCCTCTCAATATATATTCTCTCTTTAGATTCACTCACTCACTCTTTCTCGCTCTAACCAGAGTTCAAGTAATCGTTTATCTAATGACAAATATATTATGATTATTATTTACTCTCATACAATTATTAGAAGAGTCAATGCTTTACTCTTATTTATATACGAAGTATAAAGTCTATTTGAAGATACTCTGTGATGAACTTGTTTAACAAAAAATTTAGTGTTTAATATTAACGTTTTCATTTTAATTAAACTAAATGACAAGATTTAATTTTAATTTTAGTTTTATAAAAAAATTAATCTACATCAGTAGAGATTATCTAAAACAATAATACTAATTGGAAAGAGATTTTTCCAAGTGTCCACACATAACAATGTTGGGAGTGAATCATGTAGTATTTTCTTCCGAGCCTCTGCCCCTATATGGATATATTCAGTTTGATTTTTTTCCCAATCAAATACTCCGTAGTAAATTTCAACCATTAATTAAATAAGTGTTATATTAGTACATACGGAGTATTAGTATAAAAATTATTTAATTAGATTTATCTTGTAAATTACTTTCAAAAATGTAATTTATTAAATCAATATACAATCTCATATTTATTTAATTGGTGATAAAAATTAATCAAACTTGACTGTAAATAATTAAACTAGACAAATATAATGAGAAAAGAAGAGTATGTGACGTGCCTAAACCAAAATTTACCGATTTATTTTGGTGCATAATATAACAGCAATCGCTGGTGAATTTTGTGACAATAGAATGCAATTAGGAAGACAGAATAGGTAATAAATTCATTTCAATAAATAAATATTAATAAAACATTTACCAACCAAATTACTAAATTTGTTAATGACGGTCAATATAAATATTGTGGATTAAGCTCCTCTCTTATTTGCCAATAGTTTGAGATACAGCAAGTGTCCACTAATTAACATCAAACAAGCTAATGAGTTCAATGGCAAAGTTTTCTAACAGTTTTATCTTCGCCGTGTTCATTATTATTGCTCTTACAGGTAATCTAATTATATTATATAGAGTATAATTAATTAATGTACTCCGTTTTTCACTAAGAAAGATGACGAATTTGATTTGATTTTTTTTTTTGAATTGTACTCTGTATTATTTAAAGAAATGACAAATGCAATTATTCTGCCTGTTACATGCCGCAGCTACAAAATGGGTGGTGAAAACGGACGCAATCTGTGTGGTGGATCCGAATAATTGCGTGTTACCAAATTGTAGAAAAATGTGTTATCTACAGTATGGACAAGCGTTTGGACAGTGCCTCCAAAAGGCGGGCGGCGACCCATTCAATCCAAAATATGAGTGCATTTGCACGGGCGGCAAATGTAGTTAATTAAATAATTATACTTAAAAATTATTATTACTCAGTTTTGTAACTTCGCCTTAATTATTGTTGGAGCCTCACGAGAGTAATGTTTGTTACATTTATTTCAACTTTTAATAAATTATCAAATTTTATTTGCTAAAAAGAGATGGAGTACGTAGATTTTTTGTTTTTGTCTCGTGTGTTTATGTGAGCATATAAAATAAAAAAATGTGAAATTAAATCTTGTTATATGGTTTGACAAATTATCCAAAATAATTTCAACTTTACCTTGCTTTCATAAATAATCATAATTTTCATTGTGATGCATATTACCAATTAACTTTATTGAAATTTGCAAGATTTGGATCTCAGTTAAGTTACTAACAGCAGGTTAACGGAAACAGTTTATTTTGCGCAACAAAGTGAAAATTAAGATTATTTTTTATGAATATTTGTTTTTTTCACTTTATAAAGATTTTCAATTAAAAATATCCTTAAAATAATAAAATATCCTTGTCACATCATATTTTGTAGAAATTTTGATATAGTTTTGAACAATATAATTCATACTTTTTTATGATATTCGTAAATAAAGTAATACCTTTATGGACCAAGTATGTTGTATTGTCTCTCTGACACATAATTTTATATGACTAAATGTGATCATTAACAACAAATGTTAGATAATGACTGATTATTTTAATAATGACTATTCAAATTATTTTCATTAATGTCTAATCTACTTAAATTGTTGAATATATCATTTTTCTCAAAGACAAGATTTTAGAACCACTTTTCATTGTCAAACTTAAGAATAATGACTCTACAGGTCATGTTTAACAAAAAGTGATATGCTTAAGTCTCATTTACGTAAATTACTCTTATCTTTTATCAAGTGCAAAATAGGTGGTAATTAGTAAGGATATGCTATGAACATATTGTGATGTGGATTCGAAGAATTGAGTGTTAGACCACCCGTAATGTCTCCCATTCCTCCTGCGTGATCCGTCGTGGCATATCCCAGAGTGACCACGAGAAACACCGCCCATTGGCATTGTCGTGATCACACTGGCATCTACTCATCATACCTTACTTTTACTCATCACATCATGAATGAAATTAGAAAGTCAATTCTAAATAATGCTAGTATTAATTGACTAATTGATGTAAGCTAGTGATATATTACATTTTCGTTGTTGCGTGTATGCCAAATGGATAGTGAGCTCTTAATTATCCATTTGAGTTCATAGTCATGTGGTCATCTTTCTATCTACAAAAAATGACACTCATTCAATTCCACCTACCTCTATGTTTTAAAATGTCATTATCGACCTCATTTTTTTAATTTAAAATGCACTTAGCATCTATACTTTATTTAAAAAGATGTGAATTTTTTCCCGCCCATACATGAGACTCATATATAAAAAGTGTTGACAACACAAATGGTAGTTTAATTGTTTTGCCTCAATATTTTCCTTCCATTTTAAGTATATTTTCATTTTTATTTAAACGTTACACCATTTAAGTATTTAAATTAAATTAAAAACTACAAATTAATAAATATGGTACGGTAAATAAATGGTAACATTTATGTACAAAAAAAGTTAAAAAACTACAAATTAATATTAATACTATAATTTACAAGCATGGAAACGTTTTAAAAATGATAAGTGTTCTAATTAGAAAATAAAAAACTAAATATGGTATGGTACGGTAAGCAAATGGCACCATTTAAAAATGAAAACAAAAAAATGGTAAGTGTTTCAAAATAAATTAGGTAAGTGTTCTAAAATAAAAGAGAAAGTAAAATACATCTAAAAATGATAAGTGTTCTAAAATAAATTAGAAAATAAATGTGGTTCGGTAGGTAATTAGTACCATTTAAATACGAAAATAAAATAAAAAAATTGCAAAATTAATATTAATACTATAATTTACAAACATGAAAATGTTTTAAAAAAGGTAAGTGTTCTAATTAAAAAATTAGTCAATAAATATGGTATGATACATCAGTACGAGAAGCAAATGGTACCATTTTAATACAAAAATAAAATAAATGTTAAGTGTTATAAAATAAATTAGGTAAGTGTTCTAAATAAATTATTTGAAAATGAAATAAATATCAAAATGGTAAGTGTTCTAAAATATATTAGAAAATAAATAAGATACGGTAAGTAAATGATACCATTTAAATACAAAAATAAAATAGAAAAACTAAAAATTAATACTATTAATTAATACTACAATTTACAAGCACGGAAACGTGTAAAAATGGTAAGTGTTAAATTAAAAATAAATACAGTACTGTAAGTAAATGGTACCATTTAAGTGCAAAAATAAAAAAATTATAAATTAATACTATAAGCATGGAAACACGTAATAATGGTAAGTATTCTAAAACTAATACTATTAATACTATAATTTACAAGCATGGACATATGTAAAAATGGTAAGTGATCTAAAATAAAATATAAAATAAATACCGTAGGATAAGTAAATGGTATCATTTAAATACGAAAATAAAATTAAAAAACTACAAATTCCAAAATAAAAACATTAATATGTTGAATTATTGCTTAGATAAGTCAAATTATTGAATTTTTGTCAGGGACAATATCGAAAACATGTTGAATTATTGTTACGGAAACCTGTATTTAGTCATGGGCAAGTGTATATGGCTTGAAGATCCTGATATACAACGAAGTGAATGCTCACACGAACTATACGAGTAATGTAGTTTATAAAAAAGTCTTTCAAAATTTGTAAATCATTTTATTTTTGTACTTTAAAATAATGAAATCTCTACATTCCAATATATACCAATTTATATTCTTAAAAATGACCTTAATTTAATAACGTAACTATGACCCGTGCAGCGCACGGGTGTGATACTAGTTCCTTTTTAAAACCAAAATGACATTTTGTGAATACATTAGAAACTACTGTGCAATTTTTTATCTTTCATCATAGACCCCCCACTCTATGAACATAAACAAAAATATCACCAGTAGGCGTTGCGTAGTTAGCAAGACAAGAGATGTTAAGGAAGTAAGATCCGAATTTGATTCCTGGCAATTGCGCTGCATCTAATTATTTAAGTTTATAAATCATTTACGTTTTTTAAAAAAAATAAATTCCTTGATTTATTTCAACAAAAAATTTGTATTCATACATGCCAACGTGTTGACAATTAGACGTCATTGTTGACTTCTCCAAGTATCTATCCATTACGAAGTATATCACAAGGACATACATCTTGTGCTCCAACAAATCTCTTGGGCGACATTACAAATGGTTAGACTAATACGGTCTAATTTTAATAACTATTTAATCTAAAAAATTGGTAGAATCCGTTTATTTAGAATATGCAAACTTCTAATCTATCAATATATAAATTGTTATATGTCATTCCAAAATATGTAGTTTATAAGGGGCTTTTTTTTGAAATGTTTGATTAGTCTTACTGTGTACTGTTTACTATTCTTTATTCACATATTATGTGTTGTGCTCTTAAACTCACTCTTTTATATTTTGTATCTATATTTAAAGTTAAAGAAAAAATAACATTTTTAAATGAAAGTGTGTCCATATCTACAATTTATAAACATGTAGTCAAAAATTTAAATTATTTATAATCATCTCAATTAAGACAATTTTCCTTCCCGTTCACTGCACGGGTAATGAACTAGTTTCTTTTTTAAGCCAAAAATGATATTTTGTCGATACATTAGACAAAATTCTAGACATTTTTATAAAGATTTATGTAGAAAGTCAGTAATCACCCGAGATTTTATCCCAAAACCCAACAAACAATGGAATTGTTCCAATTTCTTAAGTCGTACACACGAACCAATCAAGAAAATACATTGGACGAAACATTAATAGTAATCGACTTAACCAAGAAAACTTCTCGCGTCACGAATTTGATGAGTCCACTTTTATGTCATCCCTGGAAATAACGTGAAATTATAAATAAACTAATCCTCTCAAATTTAGTAAGTCTAACTCGCTCCATCATTAAATCCATTTCATTTGTTCAAACAAGAATTAATTCCATTGCGAAACCATCAAAAAAACAAAATCCATTGCGAAATTCTGAATTTAGAATTTCGTAGACCTGTTAATAAAAGTCAAGGATCCCCACGATAATTTGGCAGAAAATAAGCATATATTCTATGGACTTTGAAGCCAGTTAAATAAAGTGCAAAACACATAAAGAGACTTGTTTTTTTTTTTAGTTATCCAACTGTAAACGGTTTGTAAATTGCAAATACTCCATATAAAAATACTCTCTCATCAATATATAATTTTTGACTATTTTGTGTGTTTAATAAAAAGTTAATATTTCAGCTGCATAATTAATGGGATATAATTAAATCACGGGCGGGATAATGAAGAAAAGTGTTCACTACTTGATTGACTGATATATTGAGTGACTATTTAAGAGCTAAAAAGTTGCAATAAGACATTTTTCACTCACCCCTAATTATAAGGCTTTTGGCGAAAAGAGATTTAATTTCTCCTTGTTTCAAGGTATACATTAAGCTTTATTTCTATACTTTATGAACAAATTTAGTTTTGTTTGAGTATCAAATAGTGAAATAGTACTCTTTAGGTCCCTCTAAGATATTCTCATTTCATTTTTTATGATTTTTAAAGAGAGTTAAAAAAGGTAAAAGTTTATCAAAATATATTTAATAAAAATGAGTGGAGTATATTAAATGAAATGAGTTAGGTGTAATATATAAAGAAGTGAGAATGGATATGATATTTTAAAAATCATGTAAAATTTTATTTATTTGATTGTTTATTTTCATTTATCATAAAATAAATAACAGATTTTTCTCATTGGTTTCTTCTTTTGTAGAACTTTAAATTTTGATGTGTACTTTTTAAAATGTTCATAGTAAGTTTTGTTTTTTTTATTTTTGTACTTAAAACTCTAAAATTCTACTTTGTTTTACGTCATGTTTTTTCGACAAGAAATTCATAGTGTTAAATTTTTAGTGTCAAAATTGATACTCGCTTCGTCCCATTGCATTGTCTAGTTTAATTTATTTGAGTTAAATTGGATAAATTTGAGTTCAATTAAATAAAATAATAAATATATATTTGTATAAAAATAAGTTTATTAGATTTATACCGTTGAAAAGTTTTAAAATCTTACGGAGTATTTTATTACTCCGTATACTAATATGCACTACGGAGTATAAGTTAAAAACCATTGAAGCTTAAAACTTTTTTTATTTACTCGGAAAAATTAAACTGAGTAAATAACTGGGATGAAAAGGTCACATGGCCCAATAGGTATTGAGGTTGATGATTGGGTTCATAATTTGACCGCGTTTTTTTTTTGAAATAATAATTTGACCCCGGGGAACAAAAAGTTAGTTGTAGTAATGATTAGTTGATCATCTCTCAATCATCAGTGACTGTTTGGTTTGTTGAATACTTGAATTCATACATTAAATTTTTATAGGGAGTATTTTCGTTTTGGCATTTTTTTATGCAAATTCATCGTACGCGGCATTCTCTTTTTCTTTGTTTGTTTATACGGATTTTTTAAAATATGGATTATTATTATTATTATTATTATTATTATTATTATTATTATTATTCTAATCAAGGTCTGATCTTAAACAATTCAAGTTCTTTGAAATGCATAGCTTTTGTTGGGATCCAAAACCTGCAAACTGCTAGTTTGGCTAGTCTTAAACAATTCAAAGTCGAGTTTTAATTTCTTTACGGACAATAGTATACAACATAACTCCTTTATTATTCCCTTTTGTCCCTTAAGAGGTAAACATTTTCTTTTACAAAGTTCCATAAAAGTATTAAAGAATTAAATACTCCATAAGTGTCATTTAAATTTCATTGGAAGAATAATGTACATAGGTAGTCAATTCAATATCACGTTCTTTTAGAAAAGTGCACATAACACAAAATGGGGAGTGTAAACTACTCAATCCGAAATGAGAAAAATGTAAATTATGTTTTTCGCGAATATTATCATTATTGTTATGAAGTACTCCATATTTGATTTAGTCGGTACTATTCAATTTTTTCATACAGATTTTGATCAAAAATCAAATCAAAACTTACAGTACGTATTGCGACAAGTAAATCTTCTCTCAGTGTGCAAGCATTTTTTTTTAAATTTAATTTTTACAAAGTTTAAAAACAATGTTGAAAAATTAAAATTGCTTGAACTCTGTAATTTATTTAGTGGAGAAAAAGAAATATAAAATTATTTTGGTTTTCCTAGAGTAATTTTTATTCATCATAAAAATTTGTGTGAACTGATGAAGGAGGGATGAGGAAGAATAATTCTCCGCCGGCATTAATTCACCCCCCTTTACCCGTTACCGTTTGAGGGCATTAATTGCCATCCGGTGAACATCTCCACATTTCTTTAAAAGTCTGCGTAGTTTCTCCTTGTTTTAGCTAATGGTCCCTTGTTTTCAGGGCTTTATAATCTGAATTTCGCCCTTGATTTCTATTCATTTTACTCATTCTGTAATTCTGTTTTTTTTGGAGGGTGATCGAGCATGTCCGGACCTCTTGATCGCTTCGCAAGGCCTTGTAAGTTGTTGACTTTTTTTATTATCATTGAAATTTTGCAAGAATTGATCAGGTTCTGGTTTGCAATATATATATATGATCTGCATTGTTTGTCAGATGTTTTCAGAGAATGGTTTTTTTGTTCTGACGCGCTAGGGTTTCTTTTCAGCTCTGTTAGCTACTCATGTTTACATTGATTTGTGGGAGGGGGGATAGGATCAGAAAGATGTGTTCTTTGAGGTTTCGGGATCACACGAGGCTGGAAATTTATAATTTTTATAGGAGTACCGTTTTCTTTCTTATCATTGTTCATACCTTGGTTTGATTTATTCTTGTGATATGGTGATGCAATCACAGCTAGGAAAGAATAATTGTGTGAATAATCCGAAAATGGAATGGGAATTGAGGGGATACGAATTGAATCCCTAACAAAACTTCCTAAACCAACACACTAAGGCCGACAATTCTTCTTGTTTCGGTTATAGTTTCAGAAAAAGCTCATCTATAGTTTTTAAGTTTTTGAATTAGAATCGATGTAAGTTTGTTGTGCCTTTGTTATGTTATACTTGTATGTAGTTTGTTGGTGCTAATCATTCTGGCTCAACATAAACCGTGATGATAACATACAGAACAAGAATGAATTGCTCATATTAACAAAATATGTTGTTGTTAAGATGCATTGGTCTAGGCTTTTCTAGTCCTGACCTGAAAAAAACAGGTATTCAAAGAATATTTTTATTGTCAAGTTTAAGAGAGTGAACATGTGTTCTGTATAACTTGTATTCAGGCTTTGAGGGTTCATCTGCAAACGATGACAGACGGGAAAGAAAGTCTGATTTTGAGTGCTCAGAGGAAGAGAGAAGGACAAGAATGAGTTCTCTCAAGAAGAAAGCTCTGAGTGCGTCAACAAGATTCAAACACTCTCTCAAGAAAAAAAGCAAAAGAAGAAAGAATGATGGGCGGTGCAGCTCTGTCTCAATTGAGGACATCCGGGATGTTGAAGAGCTACGAGCAGTTGATGCATTTAGGCAATCATTAATTTTGGATGAGTTGTTAATGGAGCAGCATGATGATTATTATATGATGTTGAGGTAATATCCGTTCTGTCTAAATGCATCCAATTGTTTTTTGAGGCCTTCTAGTATATTGGTGAAGTCTTACGCTCGTAGTTAGCTATATTAATTGGGAAAAGGTGCAAATATGTTCTTTATCTTTGTCTTTAGGTGTTGATTGGCCCTTAAACGCTTTTTTTCGTTGTAAATATGTCTCTAATGCATCTCTTCTGGCACAAAAATAATGTTTTCTTTGAAGTTCATATTGGCCCAAATTCTAAAATAAAAGTTGTAAAAATTACGAAAAATAATTAAATTAATATATTGATTGTAAAAATGAAAACAAATAAAAAAATTGCTGCTTCAGGTTTCTGAAAGCAAGGAAGTTTGACATTGAGAAAGCAAAGAACATGTGGGCTGATATGATCCAGTGGAGGAAAGATTTTGGTGCTGATACACTTCTTCAGGTAATTGTCCCTATTAATGGAAGGATCTGCATCTACCCCTTTTTTATGTATGAAATGAAATATTTCCTTTCATTGATACTTTTCATCATAGAATATTTCATTTCATGAGCCTGTGTTTTTTCTTGAGCCGAGGGTCTTTCGCAAACAAAGCCTCTACCTTTATGGGTAAGGGTAAGATTTGTGTGTATCTACCCTCCACAAAGGCCCAAACCCCATTTGTGCGCCTTACTAGGTTGTTATTGATACTTTTCGTCAGGACTTCGAGTTCAAAGAGATAGATGAAGTTTTGAACTACTACCCACAAGGTTACCATGGGGTTGACAAGGAGGGAAGGCCTGTGTATATTGAAAGGCTCGGAAAAGTTGATCCTAACAAACTCATGCAAGTCACAACATTGGACCGTTACATAAAATACCACGTTAAAGAGTTTGAGAAAACCTTTGCTATCAAGTTTCCAGCTTGCACAATTGCTGCAAAGAGGCACATAGACTCTAGCACTACGATTCTGGATGTTCAAGGAGTGGTATGTTTCTGTTTCTTGTCTCTCTGAATCTGTGTAGAAGTTTTTTTTCTTGCACCAACTTCCACATTCTTTTGTGTGTGTGAATTTTTATTCAGGGTTTCAAAAACTTCAATAAGAATGCTCGGGAGCTCATTATGCAGTTGCAGAAGATTGATGGTGATAACTATCCTGAAGTATGTTCACTTCATGACTTTATAAGCTTGAATGTGGCATGCTCCAATTATTGTTAAGGGAATGAATCATAATACTTATACTTTCTTTGTTTTGATTTTGGTAGACACTCCATCAGATGTTTATCATCAATGCTGGTCAAGGATTCAAGTTGTTGTGGAATACAGTAAAAAGCTTTCTAGATCCCAAGACCACTTCCAAGATTCATGTATGCCCATTTGTTTTTAGCTCACAAAAAAGTATTTTGAATTGTCGATGTGCCATGCAATTTGCCTTTTCAACCTCGCAGCATAATTTTCTTTTCTACGTTTCTTCTCTTTTACAGGTTCTTGGGAACAAGTATCAAAACAAGTTGCTTGAAATAATAGATGCTAGGTGATTGAATTTGTTTAATTGCTTTACTTGTGCCTTCATTTTCAATAAGATCCCGTTTGGCAAGGCTTGAATTGAGAAAAGTAGCATTTGCTTAACTTGTTGAAAGTTATTGAATCTGCCGAGTTATATCTGTAAAGAAATTAGAGAAAATAATATTTAAAAAATGGCAGTACCAATTTAACCCATTTCAGACAAAAAAACTAAAAAACGATTCCTGCACTATTAGGTGTTTGGTGTAGTACATTGGTTGAGCATCTCCAAACATGCTTGCTATATTGATTTGCTATTTTTAAATTTTAGCAAGTGAATTGTGATATAGCAAGCAACTTTTTGTTCCATTCTCCAACCATGGCTTGCTTATGAATTATAAAACTCTTGATTTGCTATAATTTCGAGAGCTTGCTATATTAAGCAAGCCAATCTCATTTTTTGGCAAGCTTGCTAAAATATAGCACACCCATTGGAGAAGAGAAAAGGGGGTTTGTTTGTTGTATTATAGTAGGTTTTCGCATCCTAAAATGGGATGGTTGGAGATGCTCTATGCCAAAACTAAAGCCTGCCAAACGGGGCATAAATCTCCATTTTCATTAAAGAAGACTATTCACTCACCTCTAACTACTTGTGTACACAGTGAGTTGCCAGAGTTTCTAGGTGGAACCTGCACTTGCTCAGATCAAGGAGGTTGCCTTCGTTCTGATAAAGGACCATGGAAAAATCCAGCAATATTAAAGGTGTCACAGCACATGTTCTGCCCTTCTTTCATCTTCCCCTCCCAGTTTATGCTTTTTGTAACACAATAAAATGATATCAAAATCTCTGCGTGCTGCCTGCAGATGGTTGGTGAAGCACGGCGTTTCAAGCAGGTTCTTAAAGTTCTAAACACTGAAGGAAAGGTAATCTACGCAAAACCCCGTTTCCCAATGGTGCGTCTTCTTCTACCCTCTATCCTCTACTTTTATATACATTGTGCTTCATGAATTATTATTAAAATTACTACTACTTTTGGTGCACCTAATAACTCTTCACCAGGTAAAAGGCAGTGACACATCTGCAGAGTCGGGCTCTGAAGCTGAAGATGTTGTTTCACCAAAAGCTATGAAGAGTTTCTCATATCCACAACTCACTCCTGTTCATGAAGAGGTAGTTTTCTGCCCAATTGATGATTTGAGCAATCAGGATAGTTGTTCAGTAATTTTATCTTCTTCATTTTATAACATGCTGTCTTGCCCATGCCAAGAAACAGGCAAGAGCTCCTGGGACAGGCAGCTACATGAAAAACTCCTCAGGACATGATGAATATCTTCCCGTGGTTGACAAGGTTGTCGATTCTTGTTGGAAGAAAGACACATATCTTCAGAATCCCTATTTTCCTAAAGGTGTAAACATGGAACATAAAGATGATCGTTTGCATGCGGAAAAAGCTCCAGATGGACTATACGCACGGGTTTTAGGAGCTCTTTTGACTTTCTTCATGGCGGTTTTCATGCTTCTTCGCACGGTTTTCTTTGGTGCTCCAAAAAAACTTCCGGAACCATCCTCCTCCCAACAGGACCAAACTTTAGCACTTGCTAAGGAAGAGCTCCGGCCTCCTTCACCAACTCCAGCATATACACAAGATGAACTTCTCTCTGCTGTGCTCAAGAAGTTGGGTGAACTGGAAGAGAAAGTAGTTGCCATTCAAGAAAAGCCATCGGAGATGCCAAACGAGAAAGAGGAGTTGCTAAATGCTGCTGTCTGCCGAGTGGATGCCTTAGAAGCCGAACTGATTGCTACCAAGAAGGTAATTAAATACTGGTTTATAGGTATATTATAAACACCAATTGTTACGTTGTACGAAGACTTTCTTTTAGAATCTTATTTGGTTCCTTCCCTTCTTTTTTTCTGGTTGAACAGGCTTTATATGAGGCTTTGATGAGGCAAGAGGAACTTCTTGCCTACATTGATAGACAAGAAGATGCCAAGTATAGGGTGGGTATCTATCTATGATTATCTTTGTATTGCATTTTTGTTTACAATGAAATTTTTACAATTCCCCCTTTTTTTTGCAGAAAAAGAAGTTTTGCTTCTAAGGTCCTCGGTCGTGGCCCTCGTGCAGCTTGGTGTGTTTAACAATACATTGGATTGAGATTTATACTGTATTTTGTCTGTTTGATTTTTTATATGACGATTTGACCTTGTAATTGCACCGATACATACCGTACCATATTACCATACCATACTATACCATTGTGAAACAAAATGTACTGAATTTGTGTGATGTATACAAAGAATAAATATGTACCGAATGTGTTATGCTTGCGTTCTTGTGTTGTGTGTGAGGTCTTTTTGAATTGAAAGAACAATAAAATTGGCCAATCTATTGTCCACAAAATAAGTTGTGCACTACTCCAATTGAAATTACTTCATGTTTTCCTGGGGATTTTTTCAAAATAATTTGTTTGATGTTAAATATAATGTTTTACCATCAATAATAAAAAAGATAAATATGGTCCAAGAAAATATTTTTGTCAAATCAAATGGACCCTTAAGTGTGCACTTTACAAATTATATACGGAATGTTAAGATTTTTAAATAATTATAGCACATGTATGATAAAATACACATTTAGGACTTGTTTCTCTTCACGTAATGTGATTGATTATATTTTGATATGATTGGAATAAGTTTTGATTTGGCATGATCTAATCGTAATTATATTCAAAGCTTTTCTAATCGGTCTCAACTGATGCGAATAAGAATAAATTGTAGAGAACAAGCTCTTAATTCTAGAACTAGACATATTTTCCCTATTGATTTGCTATTGAGCTTTTTTATAAGAAACTATTCGTTACAGTGGGGATATCATGATTCAATTGATTCATTTGTGTATTACATGTCAAACCCTGAATGAGTTACGTTAAAATTAAATAAACAATACTCTATATTTTATTTTGAGTCTTACGTAGAATGTGATGTCGAGAAAAATACATGAAAGATAATAAAAATTTCTTTGTTTTCACGAGGGTTACATAAATGAAAGCAAAATGAGTTAAAGACCTGATAGGACGATGAAAAGTTTGAAGAGTTATAAACAAAAGAATGATCAATAGCAAATTTGTGTTTCAAGACCATTACCATTATAAGACTTAAGAGTTTAGATGGATTAAGAATGGATTGTGTGCTTGATCTAGAGAAAGACTTAAGAGTTTAGACTCTGTAGTCTGTATAACATATACAACACAGGTATAGTGTTACAAATGTTTACATGAGCAAAATCATTCTTGTCTGAAGGCATATATGATGTAAACATTTATACAAAGCTTTAACAATAATAAACATAAACAAACAACATTGAAACAAGCCAAGGGGTGAATGCCACAGTATGCATGTCCCCTAGGTATCTAAATTTGGTTGTTTCCTATACACATATACATACATTAATTATCTTCATGCATTCTCTCTTAAACAGTTCAAAAGCCAAAGAACTTCTTTTTCTTTTTCATCTTCTCAAGGTAGGCCATGATCTCACTTTGATGGCTAAGAGCATCCTCAAGAGCCTTGTTGGTCGCGGCAAGTTGTTGCTCCAACACGTCGACGCGATTCAAAGCGCTGGCGAGCTGGTCCTCCTTGTCGAGTGGCATCGTGGGTGGTTTCTTGCTGAGAGTGATCACTTTCTCCTCCAACTCGGCCATGCGTTTCATCATGTTCAAATACTCTGTGACAGAGATAGAAGCAGGTTGTTCGTTGTAGAAGTGAGGGTTCCCCCCTCCCTTACTCATCCCATCGCGCATTGACCCGGAATAGAAGGTCGCGTCGGTGAGCTTGCTCGGCATGTTTCGCGACATTCGGACCATCGTCACAACTCCCATCACAAAGGTCATCATGCTTGAGAAGAGTTGGTTCCCTTTGTCTGATGATGGCTTGCACGCATCATGTGCGGTGTAATAATCTGCCACTGAAATTTATGGGTGGATATTGTTAGAGTATAAAACCTTTCTCGGGCATACACTCAGAAACTTAGCTTTTGGTTGAGAAGATTCCTTAACATGGGTATCAAGGACTTGTTAAACCTGAAGGGAGTACCTTTTGCAACACTGAAGTTGTCACCCTTTAGTGAACTTACTGCCTTAGACCAGCTTGGGTGAACATTCTTTTCCACAGTGGGGATGTACTCATTCTGTTGGCACACCTGCACATTAGCAAACTATGATAATATACCAACATCGCGGTTCTTTTGTCACTGGACTCCAGTGTCAATTTTTACACTAGAGTGACTAGACCCCTACAGCCTACGGTGTTTCGTTGGGCACGGTGGTTCCTACCCCTAATCCCTCAAACTCCCTAACCCCCGCCCAGTGTAGCCAATCAGCAAATGTGGGGTTGGGGTTTTGAGGGGTTAGGAGTTACTTCCGGAGTCAACAGACAACCTTACTGAATGAGTTTTGAAATAGCAACTCACTTCCTCTTGAACAGATGAGAGCTTCTTTGCCGAGTCCAACGCAAAAGAAGGGGTTTTCTTAGCACTGGTGGCGCTCTCACACTCGGTGATAGTTTTCTCTTCCACCAGAGTTGGAACACCCATCTTGTTCGAGCACTTGTGATCCCCATTTCGAACCATCTGAAACAATTCTCACATTTTTTACTACAATTTTTTTTCATGGGATCAATGGGAGTAAAGTAAAGATGAAATGACCTTCATGATTTCAGGGTCATTCCATGGGCCTTTGTCCGAGATCATACACCCTCCCTTGTCTGCGCACGTGCAGGTGCCACCGAAGAACTCTGGAAGTTCACTGCCTCAAAATGTTAAATGTTTTGAGGATGTTTCTCATGTTTGAATTCTTATTTAGATCAATAAACATACAACAATAGTAATGCTAGCTGCTACCTGGCATCAATGATTTCAAGCAACTTGCTCTGGTACTTGTTGCCGAGAACCTTAATTTGGGACGAAGAGAGTATTTGTTACTAGTTATTATTCCACATAAAAAAGAATATGTGTTACATATTACATTGGATTTCATATGAAGCTCCTACTCACATTAATCTTAGCAGTGGTCTTGGGATCAAGGAAGGACTTGACTGTGTTCCACAAGAGCCTAAATCCTGAACCAGCATTGATGATGTACATCCGGCACAATGTCTACACAGTAAAAGTAGATAAATAGTTACATTGGTCTACTTTTATAAAGGAAGGTGGGTAAAATTTGACTCAAAAAGTCAAACCGTAAAGAATCTTTTTGGGACGAAGGAAGTATATATATACCCACCTCAGGGTAGTTGTCACCATCAACCTTTTGAATGGCCTGGATGAGCTCCCTAGCTGATTTGGTGAAGTTTTTCAGACCCTAATATATTTCAAAGCAGATAAAGCATTTGGCTACTCATATATACTGTTGTTGAACTAATTGCGAGATTTCATCCCAAAACCAATTGACAATTACATTCAGGCATTCAGGCCAGGAAGATGAATCTGAATACAGTATATGATTTGACATACCACTCCTTGGACATCAAGAATAGTTGTGCTCTGGTCAATGTGGCGTTTGGAAGCTATAGAACAGGCGGGCATTTTATCGTTGTTGGTCCTCTCAAACTCCTGGACGTGGTACTTCATGTAGCGCTCCATGGTGGTAACTTGCATCAGCTTGGTGGCATCAACTTGACCCAACCTTTCTATATACACCGGCCTACCATCCTTGTCCACCCCGTGATGCCCTTGAGGGTAGTATTTCAGCACCTCTTCCTTCTCCTTGAAATCAAAGTCCTAACAACAACCATAACAGTGTACGCTATCCTTAAGCAAAAAACCAGCTCAACTAGAATGTTTTTATACTCTAATATGTTCGCAATCAACGATCCTTAAGTCCTTAAGCAATAATACCTCCATGATTGTGTCAGCACCAAATTCTTTCCTCCATTGCAACATATCCGACCACATTTGTTTGGATTTTTCCACATCAAATTTCCTGGCCTTCAAAAACCTGCATCATCATCATAACCATATATGGTTCAATATTTTTTTAAGCGCTAAGGAATCAACTTAATTTAAAACTCAAGCTTGTGGTTCTAGGTCTAGGAAATGTTCTATACTCTAAGGGATCTGACCTCAACATCAAATGATAATCGTCGTGTTTGGAGGGGAGCAATTCGTCGAGGATGAGGGCTTGGCGGAAGGCATCAACGGCCTTGACTTCCTCGGCGTCGTGCTCGTCCTCCATTATCACAACAGAAAACACCCTGCTGTTTCTCCTCCCCTTCTTGGTCAGGGAATTCCTGAACTTGTTGGAGGCATTAATGGCCTTCTTCTTGAGCGACTCGAGCCTCCTCGTCTGCTTTTCGTCCATCTCAATTCTCTCCATACTGCCTGTCAATTATCCATTCATACATAAACACCCAGAGATCATAAACATATGATTCAATCATAATCAGAAAAAAACAAAAGATAAAATAAGAAAGAAAGATTATAACTTGGCCTGAGGGGTGGTTCGTGAAGCCCCAACACATTGCCACTCATGACAGACAGCAATAATAATGCTTGATGATGATTAATAAGGCTGGGTTATGTTTTGATAAATGGAAAGGAACACATACATATACCTATACATGTATCATGTATGAATGTGTGTGTGTATGCATATACACAATATAGAGGTATAGGGACTGTATGTGTATGGTATATAATGGGAGATTATTAGATTATGATGCAGGGGAAAAAATAAATGGGAGGAGGGCTTAGGAAAGGAAGAAGATGATGGCTTAAAAGGGCCACCCAATTTCTCCTCAACAAAATGCGGCTTCCCAATAACACATACCTGTGGATGCCCTATTTTTGTTCAACTCCATTCGCCTCCATCTCATTTCTTAATAAAACAATCCATCAATCAATTACTTGGATCCTCCATTGTTATTTCATTGTTTTACCGATTTACGGAAAAAAACCCTAATCTCACTCACCGCCGTATTTACTTCTTTGAGCTCAACACCGGTGGCGCCCTCCGCCGCACTTGCTGGGAGAGAGAGCCTATTAACCTCTTCTGTGACTTCAATCATCAGCTCATCTTTGTTCCGGTATTGGAGCATTCTGGAGGTTGCCGGGCATTCGCGGCGGCACCGGATGGTTATGAGAGCCGGCGGCGACGTTTCTACACTCGGTCAGCGTCATAGTCGGTACCTCAACTCCCGTTTTTAACAGTGTTTTTAACATTATATTTTGACATTATAAGCTTATTTTATGATACTCGTTCAGTCCTTTAATGTTCTTCCCACTCACTTTTTACACGGTCAAATTTTCACTTTCTTTACTAATTTTCATTAGGTATTTGATAAAATAATATAATCTTGTCATCACTTGTTTTGTAGAACTTTTGATGTAGTTTTTAAATATATAAATTTTATTTTTTAATTTTACACCTACAATCAAATAATTTGAATTGAAAATAAAGTCGGTCAAACTTCGTAAAATGAACCGGGAAGAACATTATAGGACGGAGGGAGTAAATTTTAGTGAAATTTATAGTGAATATGACTAAAATATAATTCATTTTTCAATGTAGGACTTAAATTTTTTTTATTTACTAAAAAGGATTTAATAATGACTAGTGAGAAGAGTAATGTCCAAGTGATACATGACATTTATTAGTTGAATAATGACTACTAGATAATGACCAATGGTCCTACATTGGAAAATAAAAACATATGGTCATATATTAATAAAGTCATTATATTTTAGTCCTATTTGGGTAAATTACTCTAAATTTTATATATTTAAAAATTTTATCAAAAAAATCTACAAAACAAAAAATAATATGGTTATGTTATTTTATTCTTTGAGTCACGAAAAAAGTAAATGGTATGATTAAAGTTTAACCATATAAATACTAAATAAGCAACTTAAATTACGATTAAAAGAAAAAATAAATACATAGTTCATGAATTTTTGGTAAATATAACTAAAATAAATATATATTCATTTCCAAATTAGATTTACATTTTTTCATTCAAAATAAAAATACATATATTTTCATGATAATGCTAATGGTATTGAAGATTCTAGTTTCGAACCATTCAATAGTCTCTACCACTAATCCACTATTGATGCATTCTTCTTTTCATGTGGCATTCTTCTTGATCAATATACATATTCATTGGTTGTGACTTGTGTGACCAAAGAAAGTAGCAGTAATAAACAATTAGAAGGGCGCATGTCCTTAGGGGTGCCCTTAAATATTAGGGCAACTATTTTCCACAGGAAACAAAAGCTGAAAACTCCTCTTCCCTTAACAACCTCTGCTGCCTGGCTATGAAGTCCTCCACCTTCTTCCTAAACTCTTCGCTGCTCATTTCATCCGCCCCTCCGCCGCCTTTCTCCTCCGTTTCCCGGCACTTCACCGTCGTCGCCGAACGCCTCAGCTCCCTGCCACTCTCCGCCGGACCGGCGCCCATGCTCCAGCCCTCCGACCGGCTCCTGTTCATTCTCCGGCGCTTCCCCGGAGTTTCTTCCTCTCCTTCTTCTTCCCCTGAAACAGAGGTGCTCTGCCTCCCCTGTTTCATGACGCACTTCGCCGGGGAAACTCCATCTTCTTCCTCTGGAACAGAGATGCTCTGTTCTCCCGAACAAGAAGAACCCTTTGATTTGCGGTACAGGACGATGACTATGGCGTTCCCGACGACGAACAAGAACCGGGGACTGATCAGGTGACCCAAGATTCCCCTGAGATCGACCACGGGGAGCTTGAAATCCCGAGGAAACCGGAGGGAGAATCTGGAGAACATGAACACGAGGAAGCAGAACTCGACGAACCGGAACACGGCCGTTGCTTTCTGCATCCTCCGGTACCTGTTCATGGCTTTCACCTTCTCCGCCTTGATGTTCTCAAAGCTGTACAAATCCATTACAGAGGCAAAGAACTGAAAATGATGGGCTTCATTCGAAAGAGTGGATTTGGATTAAAACCATAACTCAGAGAAAACAGAGTTCTAAAAAAAATTGGAGAACAAAAAACAGAGTGTGTGGGTAAAGATTTACAGATGTTTTTTTTTTTAAATTTTTATGGGAGGGGTGGAGAAGGAAAACAGGGTATATATACTCCCCTGAGGACAGGGAGAAGTAGAAAGTGTCACTTAATTATCCGAATATAAAAATGCATAGGGCCACTTTAGAGATAACGCTAGTGATTAACGTTAACGTTTTGGATAAATGTTTAATCATGTAGATTACTTTAAAATGTTAATACTAAAAACTGCATGTATGTAGCTTTTTCAAAGCACTAATGTTAATCTCTAGCGTTATTTCCACAGACTCATAGTCACTCCCTCCTCCATAGATTAAGCTTCATGAAATTAAAAAGAAAATTTGAAATTGCGTGAGAAATCCACTCCATTTAAAAAGAAATTATTCGGAAACAAGACGTTTAAGTATTAGCATAATTACTTCTGGTTGAAGAATAATTCCTTGAGGCATTCCTTTCCACTTCGGAAACAAACCAGAAGAATCTTGTGTAGGGCTGCTCTGTTTATTTACCTCTTACGTACAAGTCATGGGGATTTGATTGATGGAATATATTGAATAAATCAATTCCAACTAAAATAAATAAATTAAAGGACATTGTTTCATTTAGATTGAATTTATTTTAAATTGATGTTGTATTAGAAATGAAAATTTCACAAAAAAAAAAAATAACTTCCCGCAACATTCATTAAAGAATTAATTATTGCATAATACGCATTTATTCAGGATTAAAATGATTGTTGTTATTATTATTATTGAACGCAAAATAATTTTAATTTTTTTAAAAAATAATTTTAAGATGAACCGAAAAAAGAAAAAAGAAAAAGGTAAACAAGGAGTGGGAGAAAGAATGGAAAAGAGTGCTTTTTGATGCATGCATGCATACGCAGCAAGGTAAGGTACACATGGAAGGGTGATGGCATTTGATGCTGGGAACAATCCATATCATATCATTCTCTTACATACCATCCATCCATCTAAACTTATGGTTCAAATGATTTTAAGATTATTTGGATTCAGATATTTAATTTGATATCTCTTGAATTTGATTATGGGATATTCATATCTTGATATTTTTAGGGAGAAAGACCAAAGTAGAACTAAAACATTGAAAATATATCAAAATAAGATTTTCATGTTTTTATTCCCGAAATAGGACTTACATTACCAAACATGGTCATGTACATTACCAAAAAAGTATATTAATGTGCACATGTACAATGTCACATTACTACAGTGCAAAGTCCTATTTTGGGGGGAAAAAACATGAAAGTCCTATTTTGGTATTTTTCCCTATGTTTTTGCTCTTTTTAGAGTGATTTCTAATATTTTTAATATGATATCTCTTTAATTCAATTATCAGTCATTCACTATATCTAGACAAAATTAACCACCACAATCTTCGTTGTCGATCATCACTGTCATCCACCGTCATCATCGATAACCATTAATTCTCGTCGGTTTGTCACAACCACTTATGTGAAGAATAGTGCCACAAATGCCACTTTGTCTCATCAATTATACTAATACCGATTTTAAATATTGGTATTAACATAAATTTATTACGCATTTTTTAATGTTAATTTTTGTATTAGTGTAAATTTTTCATTTTTAAAAAATCATATATACAGAGTAATGGATTATGTGTGTGTGTGTGTGTTTGAGTACCTCATAAATATTAATAGAGGGCTTCCATGCAAGCCCACAAAGCCCGTACTATATAGGCCTTTAAAATACGTGGTAGTTCAGAGGATGAGACGACTTCTTCTAGTTGGGACCAAAACTCGGAGGCGACTTTTATGTTCAGTTTTGATTTTTTCAATCAATAATTTTTAATTTTTGACTTATAATTAAATAAAGGATCCGTTTGGTATACGGAATTGATAGAATTGAAATTGAATTGGAATTGAAATTCCATGAGATTCAATTCCATAGAATTGAATTCATCAATTTTAATTTATTTTTTGTACTACCAATTCTAAATCCACATAATTTTTGTGCTATCAAACACCAGAATTGGAATTCAATTACAATTCCATAATTTGAATTCCGTATACCAAACGGGGCCAAAGTGTATATTGTATATTAATTGAATTTAAAAATGAGTAGTGAGTAAATAATGATTAGTTGGGGCCTTTTCTAATTGGATATGATCTGATCTGATCTAAATTCAAATTCAAATTAAACTTAAAATTATTACCTTAATCTTATAACTTTTAAAAAAATGTAATGATCATTCATATTATAATACAATGAATAACTTTTATTCTAGAATTATTAGATTTATGAAATAGAAATAATCAATTCATTTATACATTAGAATAAAAATAGTTGACAATAATTGAAAAACTTTAATCATTTATATTTTAATATTCAATACAGAGAAGATAGATGATTATTATTATTATTATTATTACTATTTTTAAAGTATCCAATGATTAGAAAATATGAATGTTATGCCAAAAAAATTATATTTTTTCTACATCTTACATAATAAATTTATGTTATAAAATATGAATATAAATCTTTATGTAACAAAATCTTACATTTTTTTCTAAATTTAAAACAAAAATAGAAATTTATGTGTATAATTGTCACAATCACTACATTCGAATTCTAGTTGCATGATACCTTGTGTTTGGTATGGGAACCAAAACTTTGATTCAAAAAAGTTATGACTCCACTACACGCGGTTATATCATGAGCATTACCTTCAAATCTGACATTATTATTATGTCATAATAATAATAATAGTAATAACAACAACAACAATAAGTGAGGGTGGGTTTACCATTTTCTTGACTAGACATGTTCCTCCATGACTCCATTAATCTCTTCCAACAAGTTGATAAGAATAATAGGTTGGAATAATAATAATAATAATAATAATAATAATAATAATAATAATAATAATAATAATAATAATAATAATAATAATAATAATAAAATGATTCAAATTGGATCTGATCTGATTTAGTTCTAATAAGAATACATAATAAGCAGAATAATAAGGGGCTGTTTGTTTCAGCCTCTTAATGGTTCAGATGTCTGAATGATTCAGCACTTAATGGTTCAGACTGTTTGTTTCAGCCTCTTAATAGTTCAGATGTCTGAATGGTTAAGAGATTTGCCTCTGAATGGTTAAGTATTATACAGAGTCTGAATGGTTAAGACCTCTTATCTGAATTGATCAGACATTTACCTCTGAATAGTTAAGTAATATACTAGCTCTTAATGGTTCAGACCTCTTACTAGTTCAGCACTTAATGGTTCAGATCTCTTACTGATTCAGCACTTACATATTCAGAAGTTGCCAAACAGCCCCTAAATTGAATAGAATACTGCCTAAATAGACATCTTAAATGTGTCCGACTATATATGCCCATACTCTTCACTTAATTTACTCATTTCACACTCATTAATATAGATTTGATATTAACATCATTTAACAAAAATTAAGTGAAAAATATAGAAATAGACATTTAGTCTTTGTTTGGATAGTGTGAAGTTGGTAAGAAAGAAAAAATGAGCGAGAAAATACAAATATCAAGAAGTTTTTCATGCCTGTTTGAATGAGAAAATGGAAGGGGAAAAAAATGAGTTAGTTAGGTGTCAAGACATAAACTTTTCTGGGCTAAAAAGGCGAGAAAACACACCAACAGAGAAAAAACATGTCCAAAATTACTGAATTACCAATTTCCCTCTCTTTTCTCACCATTTTCTCATCATTTTTGACCATTCACACACTAAATCGTTTCTCTTCATTTTCTCGTCATTTTCTCTCATATTATTTTCATTCCTCTTATTTTCTTCCTTTGTCCAAACAAAGTGTTAAAAATGCATTCATATTTAGGCTTTAGCATCACTATGAATAAAAATCACATGCAGTAATTAATAAATCACTCAATAATCACGTGGGAGCATTGTATCTACACCACAAAGTACAAACTTACAAACCCGGAACGACCATCTTCACCTTCCTTTTTCTTTTGTTGTGCCTAATTGCCCCGATTTTGTTTTGCTTTCCTTAATCTGATTATGTACAAAAACTACAAAAGTGAAAACTGTTTAGTTCATACTCCGTGTATTTATGCACAAAATTAAAAGACAATGACTTCTCGTGAATTCTAGAAGGTGGGTTTCCTATATACTTGGTCCGTCCCTGAGTGTTTATCCATTTTTGACTTTTGGAACTGTTCATCTAAGCACTTTGACTCATCAAATTCTCTCAATATGTAAGCCTAAAAATAGTCATGTGTGATCTTGTTTGATTCGTCTTAACATATAGATTATTAATATATAATTTTTATAATTTTTTAATATACAAATTACAAGATAAAATGGATTAAAGAAGTGCATTAGATTGTGTGCAAAAATGAAAGTGGACAAACACTTAGAGACGGAGAGAGTATCTTTTAACTCATGTGATGAAAAGTTCCAATTTTTTAAATATATTTATAAGTACACATATTAACGATAAATTGTAGTATATTGTCAGTTTTGTCACTCGTTCATATCAAGGTAAAATACTTTTTGAAAAATAATATCGGTAGGCGTTGCACAGTTGGCAAGGCAAGGAGTTCCAAGGGGGTAAAACTCAATTTCGATTCCTGTCTGCAAGTACCAGATGCAGGTTTTACTCTTTGTTACCAATCTACGATTAAAGTCTAATATATATCTTCTCGCTGAACGTCCGGTCGGATCTGAGTGAGTCCTCAGTAATGGGGCTCATCCTTTTTCTTTCTTTTTTTTTTGAAAAATAATGCATGGTATGGACTATAGAGGATTGTGTTTGTAGGGACAGATATACTAAGGGGGGTACGCCGTACAATACATTACTTTCCCGAACATTAATTAATTAATTAGGTATAGGGTATGTGCCCTCCAATCTTCTTCTTCTTCATTCATAGTATCATATCAGACGACGAAAGGGATGGATGGGTCACCATTATAACATTATTAGTGTCTCCCTCCCACATCTTCCTTTTCATTGCGCAAAACAAAAAAAAAATCAAATTTTTTTAATATATTTTATTTAAATATTGGTATAGAAATAAAAAATAAAATTTATATATTTAAAAATTATAATAGGTCAACACAACATGCAATGACAAAAATATTTTATTATATGATATCCATGAGAAAACACAAATAAATATAAATTTCTGTGAAACTGGAATAGTGCTCTAAAAAAAATATGGGATGGAGAGAGTATTATTATTGTTGTTGTTGTTGTTGTTGTTTTTATTATTATTATTATTATTATTATTATTATTATTATTATTATTATTTGTTAATAATTATTGCTACATTACAATTTACAATTCACAACTTAGCGCACCACCAACCGGGTCAGGAGCGCACAATCAAGATTCCGACGCAAGGCCCCACACCCCGCCTTGCTTCTTCAATCTCAGCCGTTCATTTCGCCACATTAATAATTACTCCCTAATAAGGATCATTGGCACAATTTAACTTCACGTGTAATTTTACAAAAGTCTTAAAATATACGGAGTAAAAATTAAGTAATTGGGTGAATTTTGTTTAGAAGAAACAAAAAATTATGGACATCTTTTTTTTTTTACTCTGACCTTATTAGAAATTTATAAACAAGTGATAATTTTTCGTTGGGACATACCCCAGTACTAAAAAAAGAGGCAATTAATTTGAGATGAAGGCAGTATATATATTAGTTAAATATAAAAACATTTACCACGAGCGACAAACGAACGTCTCCCTAATGGAAACAATAAAAATAAACTTTGATTTGCATGATTGTTTGGAGAATTACGATACTTCTGCTTAGAAGAATCTAACTTACGAAAACGTGCAAAGAGTGTGACACCGGAAGTTGGCTACGACGGTCACAAACGAGAGCACGAACTACGTAACACTAGAAAAAAGAAAAAAATGATGAATAGAGTTGTCAGAACTGTCCTGAGGATAGTAACACCGGACTTTGTTTATTTGATTAATAAGGAGTACTTTCAATGAAAAGTCCAACTTTTGATGCTATGGATATTCTCCTTTAGTTGTTTCATTATACTCCTTCCGTCCCACTGTCTTTGTTCACTTACCTTTTGGCACACCATCCAATGCACTTCTTTAATCCATTTTATCTTGTAATTTGTATATTAAAAAATTATAAAAATTATATATTAATAATCTATATGGTAAGACGAATTGAATCAAACAAGAACACACATGACTATTTTTAGGCTTACACATTGAGAGAATTTGATGAGTCAAAGTGCTTAGATGAACAGTTCCAAAAGTCAAAAGTGGACAAAGACAGTGGGACGGAGGTAGTATTTCTTTCAATCTGCCCAAAAAATGCCACTTTTTTTCTGTTTTTTTGTAAAATACCACAACTACCCCCACTTACTTTATTTATTACACCTCACCCACCTCATTTAATACACTCCACCCATTTTTCATTAAGGGTATTATGGTAAACTTTTACCTTTTTTCAACTCTCCTTAAAAACCACCAAAAGTCAAAATGAGAACATCTTAGGCGGACGGAGGGAGTATTATTTAATCTGAATGTCAATAAAATTTGTGGCAATGAAATTGACGGGAGTGCAGGAGTGTGTTGAGGGCGGGTCGGGCTAGGAGGTTTATTGGGGGGGGGGTATGGCGGTTGGAACAATCAATTTTACGATCGAGCATTATAGGTGCTGCAATTGAATTAGTGTAACAATCTTACACTATTGTAATGATGTGAAAATATCCCCTCTTATAATATTATATACAAGTAAGAAATGTTCTCTCAGTCCAACAATAAAATTCTCGTTCAGTATTCACATGATCAACTTTTATTCACTCTGTTGGTCTTTTTTTGTTTCTTATTTGATAAAATAATATAGTAATGTCACATCTAATTTTGTAGATCTTTTCATGTAGTTTTTAGATATGTAAATTATATTTTTTTAATTCTATACCATTTTCAAATAAAATGATTTGAAATAACTCTAGTCAAATATCAAAACGCGTAACAAGAGCTTTATTTAATGACGGATGGAGTAACTTTAAATAAAAGAATTAGAGTAAATAAGATCAAATTAGATATTATTAAAATCAGATCGATCTAATACTTCTCATATAGAGTTTTTTATCTTCCCCTTTTATCATTTGTTATCAAACATTCTAAAATCGACTTCCTTTTTTGACAACAACATTTGTTGTTATATTAGGAGCTTGTTTGAGAATTGCGTTAACGTTTTGAAAAGATTATTTACAAACAGTGTTTCGCGTTGGTATTTTCAAAGTAATAGGCAGCATTAAAAACTGATTATATATCATTAAATTAATTATTCAACATACGGAGTATATGCTTCCCTTAAAAAAATTAAAAATCAACATGCATAATAATTCATGGATTGCCAACATGTCGACCGTCGGGAAGCGCTTCTCCCATTACAGCCGTCAGATATATACATCACACCCGTCCCCAAATAATGTGCGGTTTTCCCTTCGTTTCCTAAAACAAAAATCTCATTTTCCAAATTATTTTTTAAAAGAAAGAAATTAGTTATTTACTTTTTATTCTCTACACAAACTCCAATCATAGAATTCATTTTTTTTAGTAAAATCTCAAAATAGTCCTTTATAACATTTATAAAAAATTTCATATTTAGTCCATATTTATCAAATATTATGTTGACGGTCCTTATAAATTGGTATCATTCCACGTTTGGTCTTTCGTCTATTTTTCCATTCCGTGCCATTAGACAAGGACTAAACATATAATGGTTCCAATTAGTAAGAATCGTGAACATAATATTTGATAAATATAAACTAAATATGAAAGATACTTAGTTATAAAAGAATATTTAGAAAATTTACTCTTTTTAAATCACTTTGAATATAAAAAGTTAATAAATATGAAAAATGTATGATTGTGATTTATTTTTAAAAAGTCAAAGTTTGTACACCATAGAAATACGAGAATCAATTTGAAATATATATAAGTTAAAAAAAATTGAAAGTTATTATCTTGTTTTAACAACATAGAAGCTTCATATTTTGTATATCTGACATAGAGTATAATGCTAATAATTCCAATATATTGTAGCAAAAAAACATTGAGATATTACTATACAATGTTATTATGTCATAATGCAAACTCATATTTTGAGGAAAATATAGAATTCTTACATTGAGGATAAATATTATGTTTCACTCTTATTTGAAATAATTTCTAGTTAATTTTTAATTTCTATCTATTCCAAATTAAAATAACTCTCGTATTGAAAAAAATAAATTTTTGGTAAATCATTTTTTATGTTGTACAAATTTTAACTTTGTATATATAAACTTCAATCATAATTTTTTTTATATTTATTAATTTATATATTTAAAGTGCTTTAAAAAAGTAAATTCTCAAAATAGTTCTTTATAACTAAGAATTTTCTATATTTTGTAGAACTTTTGATGTAGTTTTTAAATATATAAATTTTATTTTTTAATTTTACACCTACAATCAAATAAATTGAATTGAAAATAAAGTCGGTCAAACTTCGTAAAATGAACCGGGAAGATCATTATAGGACGGAGGGAGTAATTGGGTACTACGGAGTATATAAATTGGAGTTGTGCTACTCTCACCTCACTTTGTACTCCAAAGATTTACTCTGACACAAAATGTAAATGTATCACTAACATAATACTCCGTACTAGTTTTGTACCAAAATTTAATAGAGAAATTTACCTAAATAGGACTAAAACATAATGACTTTTCTAATATAGGACCATATGTTTTTATTTCCCAATGTAGGACCTATGGTCATTATCAAGTAGTCATTATTCAACTAAATGTCCATCATTACTGGACATTATTCATCCCACTAGGTCATTATTAAATCGTATTTAGGAAATAAAAAAGTTTAAGTTCTATATTAGAAAAGTCATTATGTTTTAATCATATTTAGTGCAAATTTCACAATTTTAATATCAGGGTGGGGAATACAAATAGAATTTTCCTTATTATTGACTACTCCCTCCGTCCCTTAATAATGTTCCATTTTTGACTTTTGGAGGAATTAAGGGAGGGATATTTTTGTGTTGACTTTCCAAAAATACTCTTGATGTGATGTGTAAAAGTAAGATGTGATAGGTAGATTATTAGTAAAAAGGTATTATGTGATAGGTAGGGTATGAAAAACTAAGGGGTAAAAGAGGTTTTTTAGGGGAAAAGAGAAGTTTATTTAGGGACAAAGAAAAAACGAAAGAGGAATTTTATTTAGGGACGGAGGGAGTATTTGATTTTTGTAACAGTAATTCTCTGTCAGTGATTTTCCATTTTATTACTCCGTATTTCTTCTTTTCACTGGCGAGGCCAGCAGGTGGCTGGCTGTATATATATATATACACACACACGAGAATATTGCAAGAATGGAAGAATTCTCTTGAAGAAGAAGGTCACGAGCCACAACCACCATCACTTCACTGGCTCCTCACTCTCAATAGAACAAACTCCCGTTTCTCCTATTGTAGATCTTTGGCTTTTACCAAAATCATCATTCTAAGTCTTCATCGCCAGATCCCATCATCATCATCATCACCTTCTTGTTCTTCTTGGTTCAAGGTTCACACTCCTCAAAACGAAATTTCAGCTTATATTTTACATTTCTTGGTTCACAGTTCTGCTTAATGATCCACTTCACTTGGGTTCTACTTGCGCTGAATCATTATTTCATATATATATTTTTTGTTATTTCTTACTTTCCTGCTAATGGAGTAATGGGTATCCAGAATTGTCACTTTCTTGGTCACTATCTGTACTTGATCCGTAAAAATCAAGTCTTTCTGCTGTATTTTTTTAGATCTCACCCGGCAATGTCTGGGTTCATAATTTCATATTCCTGAAATTCAAACGTATATCATTGTTGTGATGAAATCTGCCTGTTTAATTAGCCTGATTATTGGTTTATTTTGACAGTAGAGAGTGATCTGCAATGGACATTTGTGCAACACTGAAACCTTCCACTCACTTCCCAAGAGGTTCCGAGTTTTGGGGGGAGAGGGCCAGAGGCAGCCTAAATAGCAATGGCTTTGTGGGTCAGTTCGGGAAAAGTTCGAGTCTTGAAGGGAAGAGGAAGATGAAGTTCAAAGCTGGGGTTACACTCTCTGTTCTAACCGCAGAAAATGGAAGAGAGACTGTGGTATAAGTCCCCATTCATTCAATTTATGAATCTTCTTGCGTTTTTATTTTATTAGAGTACACATCAAGAACCAACAAATGACCATTCATTGAATCTTGTTAAGAGTAATTATAATGAGAAACATATGATTTTGAGCTTTCAGTTAGTGTTGCTTAGTTCAGTAAATTTTAGTTGAGAAGAGCTGAAAGTTTATGGATCTGTGATGGTTAGACTGTAGATGCACCAAGGCGGCAGAGACGACGAGCTGATCCTAAAAATGTGGCTGCAATCATACTGGGAGGTGGCCCGGGGACGCAGCTATTCCCTCTCACCAACAGAGCTGCTACTCCTGCTGTAATTAAGTTCATCTATATATATACCCTTCAAATGTGTTATTTGTTCAACCATGTCTTGATTGTTCCTTCTTTCGTTCATTGATTGAACTACCAGGTTCCGGTTGGAGGGTGTTATAGGATGATAGACATCCCGATGAGCAACTGCATCAACAGTGGAGTGAACAAGATCTTTGTGCTCACACAATTCAATTCTGCTTCTCTAAATCGTCACATTTCCCGCACCTACTTTGGCAATGGTGTTAGCTTTGGAGAGGGATTTGTTGAGGTTAATTTTTTTCTTCGATACCCCAAACTACTCTCTTTATTGTTATGATTTATCTTGTACTCCGCTGTTAGTTATGGTATCTATAGGTCATCCAATTTTACAGAATCAATGTTCATGTGCAAGGCGTGAGCAAAAAACACATCTTTTGGTTGTTGAATCAGTTTCTTGACAGCTATGAATGACAAAAATTTGATTTTTTAAGGTTTAGATCACAAGTACATATTAGGCTCAAACCTAGTAACAAAAGTGATGATAGAATTGGTTTTAAACAGGTACTGGCTGCAACACAAACACAAGGGGAAACTGGAATGGAGTGGTTTCAAGGAACCGCGGATGCTGTCAGGCAGTTTACATGGGTATTTGAAGATGCCAAGAACAAGGATGTTGAGAATATACTCATTCTGTCCGGCGATCAGCTTTACCGCATGGATTACATGGACTTGGTCCAGAATCACATTGATCGCAACTCTGATATTACCCTTTCGTGCGCTGCAGCTGGGGATAGGTATAAAGCTTTCCATATGATGATTGATTATGTCCATTATGACCGAGTTGATTGAATCAAATTGTGTTTTTGCTCTACAGCCGAGCATCGGATTTCGGGCTGGTGAGAATTGACCGTACGGGCAAAGTAATCCAGTTTTCGGAGAAACCCAAGGGTGCTGATCTGAAAGCAATGGTAGGGAAACTAGGACCATATTACCCCTGCTCGAACCATTAGAACTTTATATTTGATTGATGATGATGATGATGACGATTCTTTCTGGTTGTATGGCAGCAAGCTGATACTACTCTCTTGGGATTGTCACCTCAAGATGCCAGATTAAACCCTTACATTGCTTCAATGGGAGTTTATGTCTTTAGGAGAGATGTCCTCTTGAGGCTGCTCAAGTGGAGGTATCCCACATCCAATGACTTCGGATCCGAGATTATTCCTGCTGCTGTAACAGAGCACAATGTTCAAGTATGAAATAGTTAATGGTCTTTTAATTCAATTTTTCATTTACAAAATGAGTTTTAATGCATGCATAGTACAATATATTTTGATTACTCAGGCACTTGTATTATTAGCATGACAAGAGTATCTTTGCAGGCTTACATTTTCAGAGACTACTGGGAAGACATTGGGACAATAAAATCTTTCTATGATGCTAACTTAGCCCTTACTGAAGAGGTGTTTCTCTATTATACTCTTTTTTTCTTCACTCTCATTGTATTATAAACTTAAAAATAACTTTGGATTCTCTGTGATAGGCTCCAAAGTTTGAGTTCTATGATCCAAAGACACCTTTCTATACATCCCCAAGGTTCCTACCGCCAACCAAAATTGATAACTGCAAGGTAATCTGCCAAGTGACTTGTATCTCTCTCTCCCTCTCTCTATTCCCAATAATTATAATGACACATTTAGAAGGTTTTTATCTAATAAGGGAATGTTCTTTTTTAGATCAAGGACGCGATAATCTCCCACGGGTGTTTCTTAAGAGAGTGCACCGTGGAGCACTCCATTGTTGGGGAACGTTCTCGGTTAGACAGTGGGGTTGAGGTGAAGGTTAGTGAGTGTCCTTTGAAGAAGAATGGAAGTATAAACCAACCAATATAGATAAAGACATAAAAGCTACAAGTCTGAAATGTGATTTGTTTTGTTAAATCAGGATAGTTTAATGATGGGAGCGGATCAGTACGAAACGGAATCTGAAATCGCCTCGCTCCTGGCAGATGGAAAGGTTCCTATTGGGGTTGGAGAAAACACAAAGATTAGGTAAAAAAGAAAAGAAAGAAACGTTATGCATCTCATTAAAATTTCAGACAAAAATGTGTTCTTTCGTTGCCATTTCTAAAGAACAATTCCTTCCCTTCACAGGAATTCGATCATCGACAAGAATGCAAGGATTGGGAAAGATGTTGTCATCATGAACACAGATGTGAGCCAATCTTCTTTTTTTATTCATTCTTGAAAGTATTAATCTTTTAACGTTTACGAATATTGTTTAAACTTTGACGAATTCACGAAATGTTTTGCACTTGACAATGATAACACAGGGAGTTGAAGAAGCAGACAGGGGAGATGAAGGGTTCTTCATTAGATCAGGGATTACTATTGTAATGGAGAAAGCCACCATTCCTGATGGAACTGTCATATAATCATAATAAGAAGATGGCAAGGCAAGAATTTATTACAGTATGTTCCTTCTTCTTCTCCCCTGGAGACCAAAGTCACAACCAAAGATCCACAAGTTTCTCAGAGCTTTGTGAAGAAGGAAAAGAAGAAGAAGCAGAACAAAAAGAAGGGGAAAAAAGACTGGGGAATGCACATTGTCTGGTGCATTTTGCCACTGTTCAATAGTGTGTGTGTTAGGCAATGATTTTGTCTTTAAGATTGTTATTATTATTATTATTATTAAAATAAAAATAAAGAATACTAAGGCTCTTTCCATTTTGTCTGTGTGTAAAAAGGCTCTTGATGATATAATTCTCCAAGTAAACAAAGCTTTCTCCATAGAGGGAGGGTGTTTGCGAGTGATTAATTTGTGGGTAAAGTGATTTATACAAAAGCTAAAAGTAGAAACATCACATATCTACTTCTCCGAAATAGTGTTCTATGTACAAAATGATGGTGAAGAAAAACAGAAATTGATATACCAAACAGAACAAAATGATTATCACAATGCAGTGCCAAACACCCTCTAAATAACTTCAAAATTTGACTAGCTACTGAAAATGAAAACAACTTGCTATATATACCAAGCTTGCTAGGATATAGCTAAGCAAAAATCATCATAAATCAATCAATGTAAATTTCTTTTGCAATGACATATACTGCACAAATATTCCGTATAACATTTTTCTTAGTTTTTTCAATGTGAGTGTGATTTTTACCCTTAGAAGAGATGTTTGAGTTTTTTCTATTTAGTAAAAACAATTATTTTCATTATAATCAAATAAACATATTTTATTATATTTAAAAAATTATTTTATAATATAATTCAATTTATACCTTTTATTGTACTCCGTATTTAAATTGTGATTTTTTTAATTTTATAATGCTTAATGACAAACTCCGTATTTATTGCTTTTATTTTACATATACAACAATAAATACAATTTAAGAATTATTATATTTTACGGAGTATGTATTATAATGGTTATTGGAACAAAATATACGAGTATTTGTTAGTTACTACGTACGGAGTATAATATAACAAGCCATAGTTATAGAAGGGGCAAAAAATGACTTGTTATACCACTATCATTTCCTAAAAAGTAGCAATAGCAAGCGAAGTATTGCAACTTGCAAGCCCCATTGGAGAGATGTTCTAAATGTTTTTTTAGCTTTCCTCATTTATTCTCATGCATACTTCCTTCATTTCTGTCATAAAAAACTTGCTTATTACGTGCCGCGATACTTGATCGATGATACTTTCAGTTCTATTTATATGAAAGTCGTTATAAAACTTTAAATTAAATTTGTATATTGGAAATTGGAGTATATCAATTTTTTTACAAACAAGAAATGACAAGACCATATTATTTCTTAAATAATTTGTTAGAATAAATACAAAAAGTGATTGAAGTTTTAAACATGTAAATAATAAAGAATAGTTATATATAGAATCGAGTATACTTTGAAATTACGGAGTATACAAATTCTAGAAGAATATTCGTCTAATTTGTCTCTGTCGATCTAAACTAAAATAAAAATAATCATCACTTAAATAAAAATTACTCCGTATATTACATATTAGTATAAAAATAATTCTATTAGATTTATGTTGTGTAAAATTTTTTGAAATTTATTTTTTTGTATTAGTATATTAGTATGTAACGCAAATGTAATGTAACTAATGACTGAAATTCGTCCAACTTGATTCAAAAAAATCCAACTACGGAGTACTTGTAATATTTAGGATGCAAATTTTTGAAACTTCTTTTGTCTAAGCCCACAAAACATGATTGGACCGGTGGGTTTGGGCGAGAAGTCCGGCCCATGTACCAGCTATTAACAATACGGAATGGATGCTCAAATCTGCAATTTCTCGGCTCTCTCTGTCCTCTGTTGCAGAGATGAAGAAAACACACACACACAGTTGAGCCGAGGCCTGAGAGAGAGGATCGTGCGGAGACTTATAGCGAAAAGATACACGTTCATCTTCGTCTTCTTCTTCCTGTTCTTCCCAAGGTATGTTTTCTACTATTTCATCCGTTTCCTTGCATTCATTTAACTCCATTGAAATGTTTCCTTTCTGCTTGCTGTAATATAATGCGTGAAATCCCAGATGTATCGTGCACACGCATCATGTACTGCGTTTTTCATGGATAGATTCGATTTGTGATGTCTAATCCTTCGCTCGCTCAGTTGTAGATCTGATTTTTTTTTTCGGTTTTGTTTCGAAGAGATTTCCTGTTGCTTGCGGTTCCAGCTAGGGTTTGTTTCTATGTTTTTTAATGTCACGATTAATGACTCCGAGGAAAAATCGTTGTGTGAGTCATTTATGTGACGGTAGATTCCAACTCGTGTTTTGGAGATTGGGGAGGGGAGGTTTTGAATCAGCTTGGTAATCGCGGTGAACTGAAAATTTGAAGTCTGAATTTGTGCTCCCATTTTCTTGTGTGGCACTTCGAGATATGTACTGAAGAGGGCCTGATACAGCATTTGATGAACCTAAACATTTGCCTGTCTAATGTTTGCGTGATTGTTTTTGTTTAGACTGATAAACTGATAATGCAGCTATAGATGTTTGCATTATGTGAGTTGGAAACTCCTTTGAAGCTGTGTTTTATTATACAGTGGAATGCTTTTTCATCCGATTTACCATGGAACATTGGGAATCTATAGTGGACAGTTGGACACTCTATTAGTGTCCCCCAAATTAATAGGTCTCTTAGCTTTGGGGATGGGTGGAAGGGAAGTGAAGGAGTTTTATGTGTTTGGTTGAGGGAATTGTGGGAATGGGGAGGAAAGTGGAGGAGCTATAAAATCGTCCAAAATCCTCATATCCCACTCCCCCAATTCAGAGAATTTTGTGGGAATTATTTCTTTCTTCATTTCATTGACTTTTTTAATACCAAAAATGTTCTACATTTTATTGTTTTACATGTAGATTAATACTAATGTATAATTTTCATTTCAATTAAGCACATATCAATTACGGAGTACAATATCTTTATATTTTTCTTTTATATATTTTGTCTTCCCCACTCATTCGTTGAACTATACTCACTGTGGTTTTTTAAGCACCTCCATTTTCCTCCCATTCTTTTCCCTCTTTGGAACCTTACAAGGGTTTTATCTTTGGGAATTATTGGATTACTTTTGTTGTAAGGAATTAGTGGATTACTTTGACTTCTCCCCTTCTCTCATCCATTGAACCAAACATATAATTTTCTTAAACCAGCTTCGTTTTCCTCCCTTCCTCAGTTCCTTTCACCTCCCATCTTTTGAACCAAACAAAGTATTAAATTCTTTGGAATTAGTGAATTACTTGACTTGTCTAGAACTGGATGACTTACAAATTCGTTGCTCTTTGTTTTGTGTGCTTAAAGAACCAATATTATGAACTAATCACCATGTGTTGTGGTCTTTAGGGGCTTACAACATTCACATTCTAATATGGAGGGTATTGAAGGTGATGGTCCATTAGCTGCTGCTGCACTGAACCAAAAGAGGCATGAAATATCAAAGGTTTTGCAGTATTATTTAGACAAAACCACACCCCATGCTCTGTATAGGTGGATTGGGACCTTTGCCTTTGCATGTCTTTATGCTTTGCGTGTGTATTATGTCCAAGGATTCTTCATCGTCACCTATGGTCTTGGCATCTACCTACTGAATTTGCTGATTGGTTTTCTGTCACCTCTTACTGACCCAGAGCTAGAACCTTCAGATGGTCCTATGCTGCCTACAAAAGGCTCGGATGAATTCAAGCCATTCATTCGCCGGCTTCCGGAATTCAAGTTCTGGTATACTTTATTCGCTTAGCTATTTCATTTCTAAACTTTCTAATTCTGCTGTTGGAGTAACTTGTTTTGGGTATTGGATTTTCTGATCACGTGCAAGTCATTGATAGGCTTGTTCCCTAAACACAATAGGATGATGTAGTAATCTATTTACAAGTCAAGCATTAAAGTAAATGCGAAAAATTGTATGTTGCTCTTGGTATTTATATGAAAGTCATACTTTTTTTTTGGATAAACAGTTTGTGAAAGTTATACTGTTCTAATATGGTGTGATGTGTGACCAATCTCACACTTTGTGGCTCCTTTCTTTCTTTATGGTTTAAGGTATGCCATCACTAAGGCGTTTTGTGTGGCATTTGTCATGACCTTTTTCTCCATGTTCGATGTCCCTGTCTTTTGGCCAATACTGTTGATCTACTGGATTGTTCTCTTTGTGCTCACAATGAAACGCCAAATCATGCACATGATCAAGTATAGATACCTACCTTTTAACATTGGAAAGCAGGTGAGATGACAATTGTATCATTTTACTATGATTGCATGCACATGATCAGTTGGATTTTTTGAAGGCATGGTGTCATATTCTTTGTTACTCACAGTGGTTTCGTTCGTTCACTTTAACAGAAATACGGTGGGAAAAGATCTGCATTCAGTGCCAGCAGTCCCAGAGCAGACTAAACTATTTTCTGGCCACAATCAGAGCTTTGGGTTGTCACTTTATCTTTTACTATGGATTTGTACTTAGGTTAATGTGGATTTGAATATACGGTGTTGGCGAAAATGTAGTAGCTCCATTGACAATGCAAACTATTGTTTGTTTTTGTGTTACATACTCAACTTTATTTTAAGACAATTAGACTGAGGATCAATTTTTTGATGCATTTCTACCTGATTGTCTTCCAATTGTTCAAGGTCTTGATGAATGATGATATACTATGTGTAGTGAGGAATTGTATCAAGTTTTGTATTATCGAAAATGCCCGACCTGGTTGCAAACTCGGCCTGGAACCGCTAAACTCAATGCGAAGTGAGTTTTGGAGTATTTGTGTTTGGATTTTGGAACACTTGTAAGGTTAATACTCCGTTTGTTTGACTATGGCCATATTCTCTCCAATTTATTTATTTTTACTTATTATTTATTCTTATTGAAATTAGATCAAAAATAGCTTTAAATATAATTATATTGAGATCAGATTAAAACTTATTCTAATCAGATCAATATCAATGAGTTTTCCTTTTAATTTTCCTAGACTTGTGAATGTCCCAACATTTGTGGGTAGAGTTTTATCATTGGAATATGAATGGTAGTTTTCCCCATTCAAATTGTCTATCACTAAATTAAGAAAAAGATTGAAAACGAAAAAAAACGTGCGATTACAATCTGTTTTGAAAAAAAAAGTTAAACATTCTTTTTCCATAATACTAAGTTCGACTTAGTGTATTCATTCATATCGATCTTTTACAGAAAAATTAAATAAATATTGATTGTCAATCAAATAAAAATTGTACTCCATGTTACGGGGTACATATTATTACATAAATAGATTCATTAGTTTTGTCTTGTAAAATACATTCAAAATATTTTTTTATTTTGCTAATATACAATGTGTATTTTTATTGATGTTTAAATCCCATGTAGTTTAATTGAAAAAATTAAACTCAACAAATACACTAAGACAAACCCGAAGTAAGTAAAGAGGTACTCCGTAATAAGCTATATTTTGAGACATCCTATTAAGAAGATTGTGTTGCTTTTACTTTGGAACGGATAAAATATATACTACCGAGTATGTAATTAAAAATATATATGGATGTTAAAAGATTATTAAAAAAAATTGAACTGTTTTGACTCTCTGTCACTTGAACTATGTGTTTCCCCGTTCAAATCTAACAACACAGGAGCTTGCAGCTCCTCAGAAATCCTAAGACATTTGCGAGCTCAAATAAGCAAAATGTCCAAGAAATGTGGGTTTGCCAAAAACACCATAAATGTAAATTTTGGCATTATACTGACTGCACTAGAGGAAAAATGCACCAAAGCATATCTACTGCATAGTGTCTGTCATCTTACAAGAGAGTATCAAGAAACTCGCTTACGGTGGTATATTTTACATGCGGATAAAGTTGGGTCCCTTCCAATCCGCCTGAAGATTCAACGTCAAAATATGTCTGGTCGCCTTTCACGAATGCGGAGTATATGAAAACCATCTCCATATTGTCCGGGTATGGAGTTTCTGAAATGAAAAAAACAAACTCTCAGATAGAGCATTGAAAATAACCCAACTCCTTAAATCAGAGAGCAGGGATGACCCCAACAAATTGACATACCTTTGATCTTCGTTACGAGTTCATCTTCAGATAAATACTCCTTGTCAAGCTTCTTATTAATCTTTGATTCCCAGATCGCAACCAACTCGTTCATTGAGCACACGTTTCCTGCAGGCATAAGGTATACCACTTTGTTCAATGTACGCGGATCATCAACCGTACTGATGGTGAAAGCTGCCACATCACTTTCTTTTACAAAGACACCTGGGAAAGGGCATCTGACATTTAGCTCAAAGGTTCAAACCACAAACTAGACAAAATGGAGTGTCAGTCGTATCTGACCTTTAGCAGTTCCATCTCCAAATATGGTGACTTTGTTTCTGGGAGGGGCTTTCAGGCCGGGCTGAATGAGCGATGGGAGTAAATAACTTGTGAAGAAGTTGCAGCAGACGGAGGTGTAGGGAATGCCTTCGGCTTCCACAAGACGCCTAATCTCAGCTTTGTTTGAGTAGAAGTTGTTGTCCATGTTGGAAATCCGTGTTTTGTAAGGATCCATCCCAAACTCTGAAGGGATGAACCTCTACAGCAAAGCAATGAACACCAGTCCAATTAAGTTACTACACCCATTGATCATGTACATGATAAAGACATAAACTTTATTACCAAGCTCCCTCCGTCCCATAAAAAATGTTCCTCGTTAGCTTTTTTGTATGTCCCAAAAAAAAAGTTCCACATTCTATTCATCGCTCTCTCCTCTGCGTCACATTCAAACACAGAATTCTAGTTTTCGTAATAACCGTGCCGATTCCATTGTGGAACTTTTTTGTGGGACAGATGGAGTAAGTAATACGGAATACTCACTACTTTACATTGTTTTACATAAATATACTTTTGGATAATAATTAATAAGTCTTACCTGATCTCATTATTAATGTCACTTACTCTAAACATTTCAAGTAATCCTACCTATGTTGAGAACTTTGTGAGGATTAGAAGTTGTGTTTAGTTCTAACAAGAGGCCATATCAATGTTGTGAATTTATAAATGTAATTACAAAAAAATGCTACATAAAATTACAGAAATATATATGATATTTACCTTGCAGCAACCAGCTTTCTTTATAGCAGCGAGAAGAAGCTTTTGGTCCAGGACTTGCTTCGAAGAAACAGCACAAATTACAATATCAACTCGCTTGATCGCATCAATTAGGGTTTCTTCATCTTGCAGCGAGCCCTGTCAAAGCCACTAAATGTCCGCAGAAGAGTCATAAATAATGAACGGAAATGGGAACGAGATGAGTAACCTTCAGAAGAGTGACGCCGGAGTCGGAAAGTAAATGAAGTTTTTGGGATTTCAGGAGATCGGAGCGGGCGGAGTCTCTAACGAGGCCGAATGTGGGATGAGATGCGTCGAGGCTGGCCTTAGCGAGCTCAAAACCTAGGCGGCCACTTACTCCGATGATCAGTATCTTGCTCTTCTCTTGCTTCACCTCCATTTACACGGCCTCCTCCTTATCCTGGCCGCCGGAGCTCCGCCTTCCGCCTTCCGATACGTTGTAATCTCACTTCGCTGGTTTTTTCAGTTAACTTCACCTTTCAACGGGTCCGGTTCGGATCCGTTTCGGGTCATTCAAAATGCTCTCATCATTTGTTCTCCACAGTCCACAATTGTGAAATTAAAATGAGGGGTGTATCAAATTTAATACTAATAAATACTCCATATTTTTTTTATGTTTTCGTTTAAATAATTTTAATTAAAGTATGATCTATTCTTTTAAATTTAATATTCTTTTTTGGCTTTTCACGGTGTTTAATGTAATACCTTGACCATCAGCATTGATATTTATACAAAATTATACTGTATAAAAAGTTAATATTTGAAAACTACGTTTCAAAATAAAATTTTTGATATTATATTTATATTGAAACAAAATGTTTTTTTCCGATATTGAAGTTAAATTTACAAATATTGAATAAAAGAAATCAAATTAGAAAATAAACTAGGACGAAAAGTATATACTCCGTGTAATAAAGAATACTATCTCCGTCCAACAATTAAATTCCCGTTCATTATTCATATATTTAAAGTTTTAAACTTTATTTACTTTGTTGACTTATTTTCGTATCCTATTTAATAAAATAATATAATAATGTCACATTTAATTTTTTGAATTCTTACATATAGTTTAAAGATGTAATTTTTATTTTATAATTCTAACTATTTTTATATAAAATTATTTAAAAATAAATTCAAATTATTTAAAAATAATTTTAGTCAAATATCAAAAATTTTAAAAAAATTGAAATTGGAAGGATCACACCCGGAAAGGAATAAGAATGCAATTCAACGGGAATTACGGGATAATTCAAAAGAGGCTGCGGTGGCGGCTGACTTTCTGGCGCCGCTTTAAGGAACGGCCGTTTCCGTGATTTCACCGGCATTAGGATTTTGTTTTTTTAATATCCAGACGACGACCCAAAAATCGATCGGATCGAAATATGGAAGCGTTGAACGAGGAGGAAGAGTACAACTGGAGGGAAGTGAAGCTTCCGTCGCTGATACCGGTGGTTCCGCCGCCTGAACTGGACAGGGAGACCGGAGAGCGGCGGAGAGGCCGCGACATAATCATCGCCATCGATCATGGCCCCAACAGTAAGCACGCCTTCGATTGGGCCGTTGCTCATCTCTGCCGTCTCGCAGATACCATTCATCTCGTCCACGCCGTCTCCAGTATGGTTTTTTTCTCTCTCAATTTCAATTCTTCTTCTTCCTGTTATTCATAAGCTCTTCTAACCATTACATAAATCTGCGTGCCAGACTTGAGAAATGAGATTGTCTACGAGATGACCCAAGGGCTTATGGAGAAGCTTTCTGTGGAGGCTTTTGAGGTTGCAATGGTACTAATTTGGATTAATTTCACTTTTCATTCAACATTAGTGACATTTTTATTCATGTCAAGCTATGATTTTTTTTTTTTTTTTTTTTTTG
>OOIL02000495.1:515236-539350 GCA_900332095.2 Cuscuta campestris | reverse complement strand
ATGCCGCGAGGCGTGAGTTACTTTGAAATTTCTTCGACTGCCTTAACCACTTCTATAGAGCTTGTCTCAAGCACTTGACCCCCCAGTATAATCTCGTCTAGAATAGCATGCACCTGCAAAATTTGTTATCAGGATTCCAAACAGACCATTGAATAATACTCCGTACTTTTCATAAGAAATGTGCTAACCTTGCTAAAGTTGAACACTACATCGAGTTCGCATACATTGCCAAAACACTTGTCCAGTGTCTCAACAAAAACTGAAATTTCAAAAATCATACAAAAGCACTTGTCAAGGTAAAAAAACCGCAGCAAAAGAACAACCCATTAAGATGCCACAAGGAGAATATATAAATGGTTTAGAGACCTGAGTTGTGAGCATGCAGAGAATCTAGTTCGGCAACTTAACGGGTGGGAAAATAAACTTTGCATTTCGTAAGTATATACCTTGCATCAGATCTAGCATTGCCAGCTCGTTCTCGCAGCTATCAAAAACGAAGATCACATGCAGTGTGGCGTAAGTCTTATATACAAGCCGAGCATCCTGTACGAGAGAGCATATGAATATGAATATTGCGAATGGATGTATTTTCAACTCAATTTAAGGAAAAAAGACTAAAGTAGGAGTAAAACATAGAAAATATACCAAACCTATTTAGGTGATAAAAACATGGAGCTTCTATTTTAGTACTTTGTCTATGTTTTACTCCTATTTAGAGTGTTTTCTTCTCAATAATCTAGTTAAGAATTGGTTTACAATTGAAAAATAAATACTTTTTTATAAATTTGCATACAAAAAGACATACCATACAAGAGGTGACAATGGTAAACTATTTTATCAAATAAGTAGTGAAAATTCATGAAAAATGAAGTCAAAGTTTCACCGAATAGCAAACATGAATTTCTTTTGGGGACACGGCGAGTAGTATAAGGTTTAGATCTCTATCTAAGGAGCATTCATCATATCGTGACTTTTTTCATGAGGAAAAATAAAGCAGAGTGAACCATTTGCAGAATCAATCACGAAAAAACTCACCGATCCAAACAGCGAATCGACCTTGACAAAGTTGCTCACATTCTCAGGTCTGCTACACAAGACTGCAACACCACGTTATTCATAAATGAGTAAATTCCATAAATGGTCCCTAATTAGAGGTAATTTTCTATATTCAGTCTTCAATTCTAAGATATTACATAAATAGGCCTCAATTTTAGAAAACTACTCCATAATCGGTCTTTCAGTGACTATATGTGGATCGAATATTGTCATATTTGGCCTAAAGGACTATTTATTGAAGAGTCCAAAAAATTGAGGACCATTTATGTAATACCTTAGAATCAGAGACTAAATTTGGAAAGCCACTTGTAATTGGGGATCATTTCATTAATTAATGGAGTGCATTCCAAAGCAATTTCTTGGATTATGATCCACCAAAATGATCAGAAATCTATGGGCACGAAGATGGATGATGCTGGGGAAAACGAATCAATTCAAAAAGATTGTTCTAAAATGGCAGATGAAATGAAAGCAAACCTCCATAGATTTTCCGAATCAGCTCGTGCTGCTTCTCCACGGGCTGAGCATTATGAAAATTGAAAGCAACGATCGAACAAATTGAGAAATTTCAAAAGTACAAAATAAAAGATTATAATTTTATTTGGGGTTCGGGAGGTACTGACCTGGTACTCGTAAAACTTCACGATACGAGGTTTCCCTTTATTGTTCATCAGTATCACTGCTCGTATCATCTTCACGGGGTGATTCTCGATCTCCGTCGGAATTTTCTCTCTTTCAGCGGTGTATCGGCAGCGGGAATCAGGCAGAAAGATGAGGATTTCGGGTCGGAAATGAGTGAGGCGCCGCTGTAAAGACTAAAGAATCCAATCAAGTTGATCCTCAATATACATATTGCAATTTTATTTTCTCTAAATAATTTTTGTCTATTTGTATGTTATCATTAATTAATTACAATAAAATAAAATATTTTTATTGCCTTTTGTTTTGTAGATTTTTTAATATAGTTTTTTAACATTTAACTTTTTATGTGTATTCTCTTATTTATTTTCATTAATCATTTGATAAAATAATATTTATTAATATAATCATTTCACCTCTAATTTTGTAAAACTTTAAATTTAATTTTTAAATGTATAAATTTAGTTTTAAACTTTACACTTCTAACCAAATAAAGGGCCTGTTTGGGAATAATGTTAGCGCTTTGAATAAAATTTTAATATTGTACGAAGTACATTAGCTTTGAAAACTATTACGTTAAACGTTGCCCGTATATAGCCTTTTCAAAACGATAATGCTAATCTTTAACGTTATTTCCAAACATGTCCAAGATAAATTAAAAAAAATAAAATTAATCAAACTTTATATTTTGTTTTGTAAATTTTTTAAGGTACATTTTTAAATGTGTAAGTTATAATTTTTACTTGTATATCAATTTTTAAATATAATAAACTAAAAAAATATGAGATTTTTCTTTGTTTTATTTTAATTGTTTTAAAATTTCACATTTTTCTCTTTTAATTTCTTACTCATCCAAATAATGTTCTTTTTTGCCTTTTTTTTTCATTTTCTTTCTTCTTCATTTTCTTTTTCTCATTTTGATGCATAGCATAGTATCATCAACAGTAAATTGGTAAAACTCTCTATCGGAGATGCTTAGCCCGCTTCAGCTCCACCGTTTCCCCGCCACTCTATGCCTCGAAGACCACTGTCGCCCCAATTCCCCGGCGCCGTTCCACCTCCCCGCCGCCGCTTGCAAACGCCGGCGTCTCTTCCCGAGCTCCTCAATCTGCATCTACTACCACGAAAATAGTCAGAAAACCCAAACTAACACTACCTTCGCTCTGATAAACGATGAAGCTGGTGGTACTCGAAAGCACAGTTCGAAATTGGCCTCTACGCTCCTCCCCTCCCCATCTCTCAAGAAATGCTCGGAATCAGAACCACCGCCCGGATTTTCTGCGGTGGCGGAAAATCGAGTGCCGTGGGTAGAAGATGAAATGGAGCTTGTAGAATTTTCACTGATGAGAAGAACCCCTCAATTTGCAGGATCAATCGTAGATGTTAATGCTTCATCGTCCCCTGTTCGCACCCTAATTGATGATCAAAGTGGCAATGATGAAGAGGGGATGCTCATTAAAGCCCTAGAGATACGCAGGAGAGTCACCACTGAGATTTTCATGGAGGAAATGACAAAGGGCAAGTTCGGGATATCTTATTCAAGAAATTTGGTATCCAAATTGTCCGATTACATTGATCATGTAATGATTCAGGCTGCTTCAATGAAGAAAATGCCTAAGTTCTGGCAGTCATCCTTCAATTCTCGAGTTAGGGCATTCATAGATGATTCTGAAGTTGTGCCAATGATAAGGTGCATTTGAATCAAGTTATTTTTAATTCAATTTATTTTATAATGTGCGTAGAATTTTAAAAAACTATATAATTGGTGTAGAATTTAAAATTACTAGTATATCAAAACTTCACAAATCAAGCGAGCGGTGACTAAGACTATTTTATTCGATCGAATGGTCAATGAAAATATGTAAGGAAAGAGGGTATGATGTTAATGTGTGGATAGTAAGGTGGAACATCATTTTGGAATGGGCGCATATGCTAAAGAAAATTTTCTTGTTATTGGTTTTCTTGGAAAATGCAATTAGAAAACAAATGTGATTAGTTTTTTCAACCTTTTTTTACATGTTCTTAGATTTCATAGTAGTCTTAATATACTGAGTAGCATATAAAAATCAAAATAAATAGATTGAGTATCAGCAGAATATCTGAAACAAATTTGTTGAGTTTTAATCTATCTTTGAACTCCCCTAGATTGTTTTTCCTTCCATTTATTCCAATATGTGTTTTCTTTGCTGTTTCCTAGTCATAGTATTTTCTGTGTTTCAATTGGACCCTACAATTCTGGTCATTTTTCAAAAGTTTTGTTCTGCTGTTTGCCGGTTTTTTCTTCTTGAAGAAACATTATTATTAAGCATTTTACCGTGACTGACTATAGGTGGTTGAAACAAAACTCATTATCATTTCCTCAGATTGGGAACCTTATCTGTAAATCAAGAGGAGACGTGATGTACATAAGGCGGTTAGTTGAGTGGCTAAATTCAGTTCAGGTGGAGGGGAGATTCATTGGGGTTGTAATGCTCAGATCAGGAGAGAATGTGTTCAGCCGAAGCTTTGATGATTTGGATGAGAGTATTGAGTATTTGGAAAAAAGTGGAGTCCGGAGGGACTGCATAGGTTATGTGATTAGGAGATGCCCTACAATATTGTCATTTAGCATGGAAGAACTCAAAACGCGCGTTGAATTCTATTTGAATCTGGGAATGTGTAAGAAGGATTTTGGGACTATGGTTTTTGATTGTCCTAAGGCGCTCGGATACTTAAGTATGGAAGAGACGAACCAAAAGGTACACCACATTTGTGAACTGTGTGTTGACATTCATTTACTTCCAGCCCACCACTAATGTTTCCAAGGTGGTGTAATTATGCAAAACACTTGTGGTCTGTATGGAATCCGAAAAATGATAGCCAAATTTTCTAAACATTGCTAAAGATCACCTTTTTGGGATTTGGGATTGCCTTTTCTAATATTGAAGCAACAAATTCTAAGCAGGTTGCATACCTGAAGGAATTTGGCCTTAGTAGTGAAGATGTTGGAAGGTTGATTGCATCCAAACCACATTTGATGGGTTGTAGCATTGAAGAGAAGTGGAAGCCTCTCATTAAGTTTTTCTACTACTTTGGGATTCCTAAACGAGGAATGAGAAGAATTCTTGTCGCTGTCCCAACAGTTTTCTGCATTGACTTGCAGAACACCATTGTGCCTAAGGTATGACGATTTGCTTGCTACCATTTATTTTCATGTTTTTACTGTGATGCTCAGCTCTTAGTGCCATAACATGTAAGTTTGGATCTCGAGAAATGGAATGGTTTTACATTGGAAAATATGAAGGAAAATGAAATACAAAGTATTACTAAATTACTTTTGAAGAAGTTATGCGTCTGCACAAATATTTAAACTAGTCTTGTTGAGTTCAAATCTATCTTTTATTTTCATTTTGAATCTATACCTCTGGTTTCTTTCCGTAGTATTTTCCGAATTCCAAATGCAGCCTGACAAATTTGTTTTGTTTTTTCTGTGTAGGTCCAGTTTTTGAGAGACATAGGCATCCGGCAAGATGCCCTTGGAAATGTACTTGTCAGGTTCCCCCGGATATTCACGTATAGCCTGGAGAAGAAAATACGGCCAACAGTTTGTCCACTCCTCCCTTTATGATTTCTTTGCTATTGATTCAGTAGACAACATTTTGTATACACAGAGTTATTATTGCTTGATCTAGGACTTCTTCTCTTCACATCTGATTGGTTTCGATCTGATTGTAGATTTGTACTTTTATTTAAAGCTGTTTTTTATTTGATCTGGTCTTATTCCAATAAGAAATGTTGAAGAGAACAAGCTCTTAGTTCTTTCTACTCAATCTGGTCTCTAGCTTTTTTCTTTACTCTATTTGGTCAAATGGAGTAAAATAAATAGTGCATTAACTCTTGCAAAAATGTGTGCCTACAGGTAATGTTCCTCTTGACAAAAGCTGGAGTCTCCCAGAGAGATATTGGGAAGGTGATAGCGACACGGCCAGAGGTATTAGGGCGCGACATCACAAACAAATTGGACCCTAACGTGAATTACTTTCTCTCCATTGGCATACCTCTCCGGCAGTTGGGTGAGATGATAGCTGACTTTCCAGCGATTCTCCAATACAACATCGATCTTCTTCGCTCCAAGTATCAATACTTGAGAAGAACAATGGTTCGCCCTCTCCATGATCTTGTTGAATTCCCAAGGTATGAATACATATAAATAGTTGAAAAGTTTAATGATTTTGCTAAGCCAGATTACTAGAACATGACTGAAATGTGTTCTTCATCATCCTCTTCTTTCAGGTTTTTTAGCTATTCACTTGATGAAAGAATAATCCCAAGACACAAAATCCTTGTAGAGAATAATATTAATTTCAACCTGCGACAAATGCTGTCAAGCACGGATGAAGATTTTGAACAGATGGTCGAAAATGCCATGGAGAGGCGCCAGAGATTTGAGTCGCTGAGACCATTAGACACTTGTATTGATGTTAATGGCAATTGTCATACATTTGACTGTAACATTGTATCAGAAACTAAGGTGCAAGACTGAAGGTGGTGTGAAAATAGCTGTGCATAAATGTTAATCGTGTTCCCTTTCTAATCATTTCTGTTGTTCCATAATTGCTCATAACTACAAAATATAAGAATTAAAAAATATCAAATGGAAAATCTCATTGCCATGTGCAACAATAGAACAAGAACACTAAGAGAAGGTTCATTTAGCCTGGCTTCTAAAAAAAGCTAATTCTGAAATTTTTCATCCCAAAATTAGCAAAATCTTGCATTAATTTTTCAGAAGTAATCGACTCCTTAATTCTTCAAAATCAAATACCCCAGTAATTTTGAAACAAATGATTCTGAAAATCAGAATTAGCAACGAATAGAAATGTGACCGAAATCTACGGGCCGCTGGAGAAAAAGGTTATTCTGTTTAAACAGTTGAATCTTGATATCACCCAATGCAACCAACAAGTCAAATGTTGATTTTTAATAAGCAGAATAAGATGAATGAGGCTACAAAACAAAGCCTAAGTAGCTGTCTTCATCTCAGGAGCCACCGCAGATGTGGCGTATACGGGGTGAAGAAGATAACCGTCTTTTGGCACAACATGGACCCACTTGCGTCCAGTCAGCTTGTTGCGCTCAAACTTGACGCACCCTTCTTTCAATGCGAAGAGCGTGTGATCTTTACCAAGTCCAACATAATCTCCAGGATGAAACCGGGTTCCTCTTTGACGAACAATGATGTTTCCAGGTATAACCCTCTGCACCACAAACACCATTTGATCAAGCAAAACATAACAATCGACCCAATAGGATCCCACGAAAGTCGGGCCTCGGGAGGATGTGTGTATGCAGACCTTGTACCTACTTGATAGTAAAAAGGTTGTTTCCAAAAGACCCCAGCTCAGATACAAAATCATGAACAAAAAGAAGCCATTGGAGCATGACCGGAGTACGGACAAGGACAAAAGAAGCATACAAACTGACTCTAAGAGCTAGACATAAAGCACAAAGGGAAATGATCCGTCTACGCAAAGAAAGATATTCTCACCTCTCCACCAAATTTCTTCACCCCAAGATTCTTTGGTTTCGAGTCGCGCCCATTTTTTGTAGATCCTGCTGTCTTTTTCGTAGCCCAGCGCCTGAGGACTAAGCTCAATCCCTCTCCAGACGCATCTGAACCATTCAAAATTCACTTCTTTTTTTGCACTATTTAATTACCAACCACTGAATATATCTTTGTATAAATCAAGAACCAGAAACGCGTAAAACAGGTGATGAAAACCATACCACGGCCAGAGCTGTAGACAGGTGCATTTGACGCCAACTCTTTGATACTTAACCTCCGAAATAGTGCTGTGAAATTCGCCATCTTCTTTGCCAATATGAAACCTGAAGAAACAATATAGTGTTCCCATTCATAAAAAATCTATCTCCATATAACAATGAGGTCTGTGTTGCAAAATTCCCTCCAGAACTGGCCGAAGATTGAAAAATGTAGACTTACGAAGCATGGGCAGAGGGGTTCTTGCATAGACTGCCACAAAGTTTTTTCCTTGCTAAAGTATCTATCAATTTCTTTATAATTTGCTTTAATTTTTAGCTAATTTTGTTTTAAAAAATGTAGAAAGAGAATTAACTGTATTTCATCCCGATTATACATACAAATTCAGGAAGAATATTTGAAATATCTTTGCATTGTAAATTCTAAGTAAAAAAAAAAAGTAAAATTTAATTACACAATTTAGACATAAATTGAACACTAATACTATTCACTTTAAATCTTCAATCAACTAGTAGTGAATAAAGGTATAAAATTCAAAAAGAATCATATATTAATTATCATAAATCATGCTTGATACTCCGTAATAATTAAATAGTTATTTTCATAAAATAACCAAAACTAATTACCTGTGGGCTGTGGCTGTGACCGACTGGATTTGTCTGGAAGGACGGAGAAGATGAGACCGGAGACGGGAAGACGGCGTTCGCGACTCGGAGGCGGCAGAATGACAGAGAATCGACGGAGGGCGGGGACGAGAATCGCCGATGAGGGGCGAAGGTTTACAGGCCGGTCGAAAATGGACAGGGAATTGGGGATCCGAGTAGCTGATATGGATTGATAAACTAAACGACGTCGTTCCTTCTTACTAGCTCATTGCAAATAAATAATTTTTAATTCATAAGTATGTAAATACTCATTTATTAGATAAGTTATTTTAGAATACTACTAATAAATAGGGAGGAAAAATTTTAAAAATAAATATATACGACTAATTTGTATTTTTATGACATAAAATTTTTATTTTTAAATTAGAAGAAGCATGTTATTAGTTCACTTATAAATTAAAATTTAATTATAAACAATCTCTTGATTTTTCTAACAAAGAAACAACACGAATTTTTTGTCTTCAAATGGTGTCTCAACTCTCTGTCCCACGAATTAAAGTTTGGCACTTAACACACCTCATCCCTTCATTTAACACAATTATATCTTAAGATTCCCTCATTTAACACGATTAGAGAGTATATCTTATGGGTAGGATAAGATAATGTATTTCCATGACCACCATGAGTGAGTGAGTTAGACTTCAAATTTTGATTACTGAGATAAGGATGTTAGAAATTATTTGGAGATAGAGGATTCTGGTCTAAGCAAATATACTTGGTGAAAATTTAAATAAATGAATAAAATTGGCAATGTTCCGTTGGCACTAGCATCTAGTGTCAACGAATGACACTCGTTCATTTGGAGTTTCTCCGGTGATCCAATGCAATATTATAGTACTTGCTCCCTAATCTCTTATCAAAATTCCTTATCGCATCTCACCTCAACCCGACTCATGTGTCCCAGTCTCCCAGACCCCTCAGTTGCACTAATGTGAAGTGCAGTGGAAAGTTTAAAGTAGAGGCTCGAATGTATGAATTATCAATTTTATAAACGGGGTGCGAAGAAGCTAATTTAACAAGTTTCATCCATCATCTAGTGTCAATGATCTTGCTAGAATAAAATAAAGAGCAATGCTAGGGGTATACCAAAGGTGTACCCATTTGTCCCCCCACCCCCTTCTCCACCACCAATTTTTATCATCTTTTTATTTATTTAATTTTTTTTAAATAAATACGGTGAAAAGAAAAAATAGAAAAATAAAAAATGTACATATAAAAAACAAATTGACGCTCTCCTGTTTAAGTAGAAGAAGACTCATCGTTGCCAACTGTCTGTCTGCAACACTGTAAAATCGCCTTTCTTTCTCTTTCTAGAAAAGTGGTTGGCATCTCAGTTGGCCGTACCGATCGGGTCGTATCTGCCCGAATCAAAACCATGCCTTCTCGCAGAAGAACGCTTTTGAAGGTCATCATCCTCGGCGACAGCGGGTCAGTACAAAACAGCTCTTACTAGGGTATCACGGACTTGCAGTTATTGAACTTATTGATTGCAAATTCTTCTTCATTTTTGTGTCCCGGATTGAATCAGTCGTGATTTAGAGCGTTGTAATATATCTGATTATGATTCTGCTGCGTCTGATTTGAAATATGTTTTTTGGCGTTTGATTTGCAGGGTCGGGAAGACATCGTTGATGAATCAGTATCCTTTTTCTTTGCTAATTTTCTGTTTTTTTCACAATCCTAGTCTATGTTGCTCAGAAACTTCTTCAAGTATGCAATGTTTCCAGAAAATTTCATATTGGGTACTTGGTGTCTATCCGCTCCCTTCCTGTGCACCATAGATCCTAGTGTTGTTTAGGATTAGTTTTGCTTGGTGTGTGCCTTGAATTAAGATAATAGATATGTAAACAAGAAGTTCAGCAATCAGTATAAGGCTACCATTGGAGCTGATTTCTTGACCAAGGAAGTGCAGTTTGAAGATAGGCTATTCACTTTACAGGTTAGTGAGATGGCATTCAGATGTTTAGATCACCAATTCAATTACGGAGACTTTTGGATTTTTAAGTTTGATCTATCCATCAGGTTAGGATGTTGATTCTTTTTTGCTCTAAATCTTTATGAAAATTGTTTATCTAGTTTGTGCTATAAAGCTTAACATTTTTATTTTCTTATGTAGTTATGCTTTTAGATTATAGACACAGTAATTGAATTCGAAGTGACTGCCGTAATGAGATTCTCATCGTATGGAAGATGGTCTTAAGTTTTTTTTTGTAAATGTCATTTCAAATTTAGATTTTCCCCAGTGATAGTAATTGTTAATTCAAAATGCTCTGTAAAGAGTTTGCCTTTTGTCGGTAGAAATTCCTAGGTTAAATAAACCTACACCTAAACTTATGCAGGATATCTTTTTTAACTAGTACCGTATATCCCTATTCATTATGTACAACGAATTATATTATTGTATCCTGAAATTGAGCTTTGATTCGTATCATATTGTAGATATGGGATACAGCTGGTCAGGAGAGATTTCAGAGTCTGGGGGTAGCCTTCTATAGGGGTGCAGATTGTTGTGTCCTTGTCTACGATGTAAATGTGATGAAGTCTTTTGAGAACCTGAACAACTGGAGGGAAGAGTTCCTTATTCAGGTGACAATTTGTGTAATAAGTTGTTGATTTTGTGGTATTTATCAGTATAACTAGATTCACAATTATACCTATTTACTACTTTTTTTTGTTTCTATAAGTACTATGATTCCTATCTAGTTTGGTCTGAAAGAATTAATTTAAGTACAGGCAAGCCCTTCTGATCCAGAAAATTTTCCATTTGTGGTGATTGGCAACAAAGTTGATGTTGACGGCGGCAATTCTCGAGTGGTAAGCTGTCTGACTACTCCCATACTGATTGTTCTTTAGTTGTGCACTATTTTAGATGACAGCATAAGTTCTCTCTTTCACAATGCTCTGCAGGTATCTGAGAAGAAGGCAAAGGCTTGGTGTGCCTCAAAAGGGAACATCCCATACTTTGAGACTTCTGCCAAAGAAGGCTTCAATGTGGAAGACGCTTTCCAATGCATTGCAAAAAATGCCCTGAAAAGTGGGGAAGAGGAAGAAATGTAAGTTCACTCATACACGATGAAGTAAATCATTTGTTGACTTATTGAGAGACCATATACAACAACGACCTACCCAATGAAGTCTCACAAGTGGGGTCTGGGGTTGGGTGTATGCAAACGTTACCACTACCTTCAAAGGGCTGATGGTTTTTTTTTTTTGAAAGATTTGCCGGTGTTGACAGACTATATCTCTATCTGTAACCATATGCATCTTTAAGAATATTAATTAGGATTGAACAAAGAGGGATCCTCATTCTTATGAGGCTATTTCATTATCCATTAGTGATGGGGAATTTAATTTTGGTGGTCTCTACTAGCATTAAATATCTACCTTTTTTTTGTTTTTTTAAGAACTTGATCTAAAATTGTACTGATAATTCTCGCTGGATTTTTTGTGGTGAAGATACTTTCCGGACACCATAGATGTTGGCGGGAGCAGCAGTCAGCCGAGGGCATCTGGATGTGAATGTTAAGCAGTTTCTTTATTGTTTTGGGCAAACCGAGCTCTCCCTGTAGCGCCCTAGAGGACTATGGACAACTTGTACCCCCATGATTTTATTCTTTTGTTTTTCTCCTGCTCTGCCACTGTTTTCCTCTTTCCTTTATGAATTGCTATGGTTGTGAAGTTGCTTTTTTTGTTTTGTTTTGTTTTTGTTTTGTACATTTCCTGTATGTTCAGCAGATCAATCCACATATTGCTTGTTGAACTTCGTCATGATAACTCATAATAACCTGTGGGTTGGCAGTGTTCCAGATGATTTACCCATAGTATTTGTTTAAAATATGGGGCAAATAATGTTTCTTTATTCAAGTATGCACTGTAATGTGATGTGCATGACTGCATGGTGATCATAGCAGATGTTTACAGCTAGGATGAGAAAAATGGTATAAACATCTGCAGATCACATTGACTTAGATTCTGGCTTCATAGATTAAAGGATAATATCATGCAGGTGTGAATACATTATTTTTGGCATCTTTTGACTTGCATGAATGCGTACATCATGACCCTTATAACATAATTTTCTTGAAGTAACCTTTTGAAAAAATGCAATTTAAGGTTTGTCTACATCACATCCATATGGTGGGACCCACTCCCATATAGCTCGGCAAAATGTTTTATGCATCGGGCTGCCCTTTTTTACTTGCATGTGCACCAATCCTCACTGAAACAAGGAGAAATATTATCTATGTATGAATTGCAGAATTGCAGGAAACACAAGCTCCCTTTTTGAGAGGAGAGAGCAAGATATGAAGTTCCCAGTAAACAAAATTAGTAGAGCATACTCCTGATGATTAAAGTAAATGGCAGAACTACAGGCTGGTAATCTTTTATTTCTGCTTCATTCTGAACATATGGTTTGCTTCACTTCTATACGTTGATACTGGTGAGAGTGAAACAAGCTGCAGCATTCTTTAATTCGTTCTCAGACACGGATTGCGCTATATCTTTGAATGATGATTCTGAACTGCATATACAGTAGACATAGAAAGGTTCAGAAATTCCAACTATTTTGAATGCATTGATAGAGTACCTTAGCTATACCACCTTTATGTGTTGTACAATTTATTGTACCTTAGCTAGTTTTTGTACGATTTCGCATCCCAACTTTTAGGAATGACTCCCATAAAGGCAGCTCATGGTGTTTTAGTCATTTTATCTTACATGAGACTGTTAAAATAGTCTCAATACTTCCTAGTAGGGGTAATGTTTGCATATGCACACACTACCTAGGCCCTACTCTTGTGGTATTGTTGCCGTGGTGAGACCATTAAAACATTCTCACTTCACGACAGAGTCAGTCCGCCTACCACTGGTAGACGGACGGAACACAATACGTTTCTCTCTTCTAGATGACAAAATCATGACCTTTTCTTTATGTACTCAGCCATGTCATGTGTTAAGGACACATGTAGAATGGTCTTGTACAGGATAAGAGCCAAATAGTTTTGGAGTACTATGTAAAATTGTCAAGGGGATAGTAAAACAGTACCAGAAGTACACCTCAATGTTCAACAATTAAGGCTAGAGCTTTAATTAAATGTATTACCTGGATTCATATGGTTCCTTGGAGTCGATGTATGATTGTCTATCATCAATGGTGTCAAAAAATGGATACATAATCTCATCATAATCATCATCCTCAATGTTTCCCTGCACTTGTATAGTGATGGGCTGCTCCTGTGGCGGCGCTGGCCGCGGCCCACTCCCCAACCCCATCTCTGCCGGTTCTTGTTGCACCATCATCACCATCTGATTATTGTTATTATTATTACTGCTATTCCCGCCATTCCCATTCTCATAAAGCTGTTGAACCCAACAAGAATTGTCTCTGGAATTATCAATATTGGCATAAGCAGAAAAGTAAGTGGATGGGTTATTATGAGAAACGGGAATGGCGGCTGCCGCCGCCGTATACTGCAGCGGCGATGGATTAACAACCGTCGCCGCCGTTCCCAGCTGCAAGCAGGGAAGAAGGGGATTATTATCATGCTGGTGATGATCAGGCCTTTGTTGTTGTTGTTGTGTGTAGAATGCCAATTGGGAGTGGACGGCCATGAGCTCCTCCTCGGCCAGCTGGATCTTGAGCATCAGCTGTTGGATCTCAGCCACACATCCGTACACCGGGTACTTGGCACGCGCGTTGGCCTCCTCTATGATGGACTTCATCGCCACCCCTCTCAGGTTAGGATCTATCTGCTTGAGTAGTTTGGTAATGTTGCTCACCCCAAAGAGCCGGTGCGCGTTGTGGAACATGTCCGGCTGGTCCGCCGGAAAATACGGCGCCAGCGGGCAGTCCGACTTGCACCGCCGCCTCTGGTACCTGCACGATGCGCACGCCTGGCTCGTCCCCCCCTTCCGTGTCATCAAAATTATATGAATGAATCTCTCCCTCTCCGGTGATCTCTTTCGTCCCTTCTGTTTCTTGTGTGTGTGTGTGTGGTTTTTTTTATTTTTAAATCTTTGATTTGTTTTTGTTTCTATTTGTTCTGTGTGCTTGTTCCATCTGTAGAGTCTGTTTTATTTTTTTTAAAACGTTAGGGAAAAGACTGAGTAAAAAGAGAGGAGTGAGAGGAGCGAAAATGGTGGGGATGGTTCAGCTTTAAGTGGACGACTGTTGGGGACATCGTACATAACTACACATGTTAATCTCTTGATTATTTGTTTATTTCATTTATTTGTTTTTCGTTTTTAGTATCTGGGTTAGTTTAATTTCCTAATTTTTCTATTTACTTATTATTATTATTATTATTACTCTTTTTTTTCATATTTTTTTTCCACTTGGCCGAGAATAAGTAGGAGTGTTCCTAAATGTAAGGGCTGCAAGAGGTCTATAACAGCATAACTAATAAAGCTGTTATTATAATTGTATATTATCCTTGTCATCATGTTAGCGGTAATATAGCTTTTATTTGAACCAATGCTAAAAGGCAAAGGCCTTGTTTGGGAAGAACATTTTCAATTAGCGTTAGCATTTTGGATAAAATATTAACGGTGTAGAGAAAACGCTAACGCTAAAGGCTACCGTCAGATATTCTTTTCAAAACGTTAATGCTAATCTTGATGCTGATGCCAAATGGGCCAAATTCTAAACCGGTATAAACACATTGATGAGCATGATAAACAAATCTTTACCGGAGATGAATTTTTTTATAAATAAAAAACACTATTTCTGTTCCAGAATTTTTGTGCTATTTTGATTTTTTGTAATTACCCAAGATCGAACTTTGACCTGCACCGTGTAATTTAATAAAAATTACATGACATATTATTTAGATAAAATAATATTTTATAAGATAAATTTAATAAAAGTATTTTTATAATAATACTTAAAATTTAAATTATATTTAATCAATTGTCAAAGTTTCTCAATTGTGAGTGCAAAAAAAGTTGTACAAAATTTTTGAGAGAGGCAATAAAAAATATGTTAGGATCACATTTTTTGTGAATGTTAGGTCTACTATAGAAACCCTTTATTTAAACCATTCTTCGTATATATTTTTCTACTCCAAATTTTTGCCTTGTTTTTATTTATTTTTGAACTATTATCCATTTATCCATACAATTTTTTAATACAAGTATTGATGTTTTGTGTGTGCGCATATATAACTTTCATTTGCATCACCACTCTGGAATTAGTGTGTCAAAAGTAGCCAAAGTTTGGAAAATGATTTATTTTTTCAAACTTTTAACTAAGAAAAATGTTACACATAAACATTCTCCACCAAAGCCATGAAGTTCGATTAGCTAAAAGTGTGAAATTATAGAAGTGATGAAATGTGCTCATCAAACACAAACATTCTCCACCAATTGTTATGCGTTTTTTCCGATTGGCTTAGTTTTTTCTAGGGTTTTAGAGGGTTGATTGAACCGACTTGGTGTTTGATTCTTGTTTCGGTCGGTCCGATCTGCCTATCTAGTACGGATCCGTCCTGTTTAATTTATTTTTTCAGCTTAATATAGTTGTATATGTGCATATCATTGCATTGAATTGGGGACATCAAAATCCCCATTTACAAATAAAAAGCACAATTTATATTATATCATCATCATCATAATAATAAGAACCAATTCTCCTAGCTACCTATTGCTTATTAGTTTGATATGATCGGCGGAAATGAACCAACAAAAAAACTATATTGTGATCATTTCGATCGATCAACCAACTATATGTTATTAAGATTATCCCGACTGCCGGTGTTCATCATTGGAGCTCGACATTTGAACCCGCTGCGGCGGGTTAGCCGCCTTCTTCGCGGTGGCGGCTTCATAATTATCCAGCTCTTTCAGAGTGGACCTCCACTTGAAGAAACTCCCAAACAGGGACTCCATTTCCTCAAGAGTTATCCCTCTGGTTTCCGGCATCAACGTGTAGAAGAACACGAACGAGACGACGGCGACGCTGCTGTACAAGAAGAACGCGCCGCCGATGGTGACTGCTTTGTACAGTGATATGAACGTCATGGACGTTGCCGCGCTCATCGTGCGGTTCACCGCCACCCCGACGCTGCACCCGGTGGCCCTCAGCCGCAGCGGGAATATCTCCGAGCTGTACACCCACGTGATGGGCCACATTCCCATGGAGAAGAACGACACGTAGGACAGCACCATCGTGATGCTCAGCACCAGGGCCCACGTCACCTTGTGGTCCGTCAACCCTATGGCCAGAAACACCATTGACGCCGCCATGCCGCCGATGCTAGTCAGCAGCAACTTCCGACGCCCGAATCTGCAAATGAGAGAGTATTATGAAAGAAAGATCAAAATAGGACTAAAACATTAAAAATGTACCAAAATAGGACTTTCATATTTTTATTCTCGAAATAGGACTCACATTACTAAACATGGTCATATACATTACCAAAAAAAGTATAATAATGTGCACATATACACTGCCATATTACCACAGTGTAAAGTCTTATTTCGAGAAAAAACATGAAAGTCCTATTTTTGGTACTTTTCTATATATTTTAATCCTATTTAGGGTGATTTCTAGAGTATTATACTCTCTATAAAAGACAAATTAATTTTACACCAATTTATTGGCCTAACATTGCATCTCTCTATATCACATGCACAATTTGAGGATAGAGTTACATGAACGAGAAATGAATAAAGATATACCTGTCTAAAGTGAATGTTGCAATCAATATGAACAGAGTTTTGATGGATCCGACGGCCACCGTGCACAGCAACTTGTTGTGGTCGGACTTTATCCCGGCCTTCTCGAATATCCTCGGGCTGTACAGGACCACGGTTTCGATTCCGGTCGCTTGCTGGAAGAAGTGAAAGCAGACACCAATGAGTAGTATGTGGCGGACGGCGGGAGTCGGAGATACGAACAGTTCTCTCCACACCCCCTCTCCGCCGGCGCCCTTCGGGCATTTGGTTGCCGGGACCACGTCGTCTCTGACGTGTTCCGGTATTCCGGCGGCTTCCTTGATGTCGGCGAGCCTCAGTTGTGCCTCCTCCAGGGTGTCAGATGTCCGGTTCAATACGCTTTGGGCTTCGCCAAGTCGCCCTTGCATGACGAGCCAACGGGGCGACTCAGGCATGGTCACAACGCTGAAGCCTAGGAAGATTGATGGAATTGCCCCTACGCCGAGCATTAATCGCCACGTCAGATGGAGCGGGAGCTTCGAGAATACAACGTTGGACACGTATCCCAATAAAATACCTGTCATTTGTCCGCCTTTAGATTCTTAACTGAAAAAATATACTTCCTCCGTCCCAAAAAATTTGTCCCATTTTGACTAAAGTGGTAAAATAAGGAGGGAAATTTTAGTGTTGACTTTCCAAAAATACCCTTGATGTGATAGGTAAAAGTAGGATGTGTTGAGTAGATTATTAGTAAAAAGGTATAATGTGATAAGTAGGGTATGAAAAGTAAGGGGTAAATTAAAAGTGATTTTTTAATAGAAATGGAACGAACTTTAAGGGATGCAGTTTTTTCGAAACGGAACAGACTTCTTGGGACGGGGACGGAGGGAGTATCAGTTACTAAAGCCAAAGATGAGACGTACCGACGTTGATGAAAACTTCGGGGAAGGAGGTGAGTTTGCCACGGGAGGACGCTGGAGAGACCTCGGCGGTGTAAACGGGAGCAATCATGAGGGCGTACCCCACTCCGACGCCGGCGACGAAGCGGCCGGCCATGAGGAAAGCGTAATTGGCGGCGAAACCCATGAGGATGGCCCCCGCGAAGAAGATCACGGAGGCTACCACAATGGTGTAGCGGCGGCCAATCCAGTCGGAGGTCCGCCCGGCGGCTGCGGATCCAATGAGGGAGAAGACGTGGAGTATCCCGGCGAGGATCTCCACTTGGACGTCCGTTATCTTAAGGTCTTCTTTGATGTATATCACGGCTCCACTCATCACCCCAATATCTGTTAAGGATTGAATAAATATTTGGCAAACCAATTCAAGCTAAACTTCAAATTTGCAATTTAAGAATAAATCTACTTGTACCCAAAGATTCTACCTCAAAATATACTTCAAAGATTTATTCTTATATTTCGTGTCAATGTTACTGCGAGATTGATAGCTTAAATTGAGATAAAATTTCAGTGCAAAATTTTGTGATGGCACCAAGATTTTGTGTCAATGTAACCCATTAAAATATAAGTTTAAATCTTTATGATACATTTTGGGATACAATTTTTGGGTTACACCCAACATGATTGGTCATTTAAATATACAAAATCCTTCCAATGTTTTTAAAATTTGATCCCAATGTGTGCCAAAAATAAATTGCGTTTGGATATACATCAAGTCAGTTTAATTTAATACTACACCTGTTTCTTAGAATCATTCTTATTTTGATTTTAGACTAAAATAAGGAGTGTATAGTTATGGTTGACATTATAATTTTGCCCTTGATGTGATAAATAAAAGTAAAGTGTAATGGGTAGATTATTAGTGAAAAAGTATAATGCAATAGATAGGGTAAGAAAAAGTAAGGTTAAAATTGGTTTTTTAATAAAAAATGAAAGTGTCTTGGGAAAAGAAAAAATGAAAGAGAAAATATTTTAAGAAACAGAGAGACTAATCTGAATTAATAGATTCATTTGTAAACATAGGAAAATATCATAATCTAAGTGGGTATGAATTGTAATTAATGGGTACAAGTGAGGGTAGTAATGTGGTATAAAAAAGAATTTGCGAAAATAATAAGATAATTTATAGACGGACAAACAAAGAAAATGAGAAGATAAATTATGGACGGTGGGAGTATTAGAATACTGCATGATAAGAACATTTACGAACAACAAAGAAGAAACTGATAGTACATACTAATTAGTACATATGAGTTAAGTATACCATAGCCAAGCAAGATGGAAGCGAGGGAAGCTAAAAGAGAGCAGGCCAGTGCATATTTGTTTCTCCCCGGAACGTGGCCGGAAAAATCAACGCCGCCTTCAATGCCACCGGTAGCTGTCGTCATGATTTAATTTGGTGGCCCCAACCACTGGCTGCTGAATGAGTAATATAACTGCTGATATGAGAGATAATAGATGAGATCCACAAAGAGAGATCCTTACTATATATATACTGGCATGCATAAAGGTCGTGGAACGAAACTTTGGGTTTATCCATAATAATATCCCCCCTATTTTTAGGCTTCCTTTAAAGGTCATATCCGAAAGTACACTTTAAAGTGTACTTTGTGTTTTATACATATATTCATTGTTACTCCCTAATAACATAATTGATGGGTGTATTTCACCCATGACCGGTCAAGGGTCCGAATCCGAAAGTTGACCGGTCAAAGAAGTCAAACTTGAAAGGGAGATCTGAGTCGTCAGCAAAGGAATGGCTGGTTGACCAAAAAGTTGACCGGTATACTTCGGATTAGTATACCGGTCAAACTATTCCATCGCCTAAATTCATCCTCCGAAGTTAGCCAAACCAACCCTAAAAGATCACCCGGTCTAGTTTCCGAAGATCGGAGAGTGTCAGCAGGAGGAATCCAAAAGGACTTGGACTGTAGTGGTTGGAATTGCAGAGATGCCGAAGGAACATTTCCAAGTCAGAACGCGACAAAGGCGCAGCCCCCCGCGCAAAAGGACAAGGCAGCTCAGCAGTCACCTCCCACCTGCGGCAGCATGATCCCACGTGGGTGCACGCGGTCTTGTCCCCCTTTAGCCTAGTATAAATACGCATGTAAACCTCAGGAAGGNAAAGTGACCGTGCATTCCTTGTTTTAATATAATTCGGGCTACAGGTGTTCCACCTAAAGTCCTACCGGTCGTTCCGAGTGTTTTTACTTTCTTTACTTTACGAAATCAAGCCAACTATTCTAGACCCGGTCTAGTATAGTTTGACCGGTCAAGTAATTTACACCATCATTTTTGGCGCCATCCGTGGGACCGTTAAGGTTTCTTCTCTTCTAAACACAAACTTACCCACAAAAACACCACTCAAAATGTCTTCCTGCTAGCAAATCAACGCTACCTCTGCTCAGGTGCAAGCCACCACTGAGGGTACCAGCATCCCCATGGTTGCTACCCTGCCAGCCGTTTCAACTCCGGTTTTGCCGTTGGGACTAAGCTCGGTCCCAACACCCAGCATGGTAAGCCCATTCACGGCCCCCGTCCCTTCCGCTGGACCGAGGGTCAGTTTCCCACCAAGCATGACTCAATTCATGAATGACCCAGCTAACCTGCAGGCCATCCAGGGCTTTGGCCAGGTCATGGCTATGTGCCAACAAAATGGGGGGATGCCTTTCATCCCTGGTATGTTCCCGTTCGCTCTTCCGGGCACGGGAACCATGCCCCTACAAGCCCCGATGGCGGTGACGCCGTTTCAGACGCCAATTCCGCAACCATCACCTTTCCAGCCGCAGCTGGTCAGCACCATGGCACCTGTCAACTTGACTGGTGCGCTCAACGCCGCAGGGCCATCGCGTCCCCCACAAGGTACGAATCCGTTAATCACTCCGGATGGACACTGCGTCTCGGTTGAAAGCGGAGACGACGAGTGGGACATTCCGAGGGCCCACAAGAAGAAGAAGGGAAAAACCATCCGACCCGCCACCTCCCGAAACTCCGCCTTCGAAAGGCTGGGGGATAGGGAGGAGGGCCAGAGAAAATCAGCCAAGCTAAGGCTGGGGCAAAGCGTTGCCCATGTCAGCGCTTTCGCCCGGTTAGGCGAGATGAGGGAGGCCGAGCCTGCCCGCACCCAACGCTCCCGGTCAAACCGGAAAGAGCCAGCCAGGACGAGGGCCTCTCGCCAGGAGGAAAAGGCAGAAAGCCAACCCAGGGTACCGGTGGCTAACCGGTTAACCACCCCCAATGATCGCGTCCAACAGATGGAGGCAAAGCTGGAGAGGCTGGAGAAGAAGGTTGGAGAGAAGAATGACCGGGATAAACCCCTTGCAGGATCCCCGTTCACCGCAAGGGTCCATCTGACACCTTTCCCGCGAAAGGTTAAGATAGACGCCCCAAGGTTCACCGGTAAGGAGGACCCAGAAATCCACCTGGACTCCTTCAATCAGAGTGCAACCATGAACGGTTGCACAGATGAAGAAAAGTGCCTCCTTTTCTTCCAGACCTTGCGGAATCGGGCCACCGAGTGGTTCAACAAGCTTCGCCCGGGAAGCATTGACTCATTCAGCGACTTGGCCTCGAAGTTCAAGGCCAAGTTCCAGGAGAACTGTACCAAGAGGAAGAAATTCACCTATCTTAGTACAGCCGGGCAGAGGGAATCTGAGAACCTCACTCAGTTCCTTACCCGGTGGAAGGAGGAGGTAGACAAGGTTGAGGAGATGGACGACAAGACGGTGTTGTCCCTCCTCCTGAACGGCTTGCGTGCTGGGGAACTTTACAAGGAGTTCTGCCGAAAACCCCCGGCCACGTATCAGGAGGCCTACCACACTGCATGGGAGTTTGCTGAGGCTGAAACTCAACTCCGAGCGAAGAAAGAAGCTGAGCATGGTTATAAGCCCAAGCCGGTGCAGGTCAAGAAGGAAGAAGCGCCGGGACCCAACCGGCCGAGACATCACTATGACCCGGTCGTCCGCGTGGTCAACAGGGAAGAGTGCCAGGAGGTAAGGAAAGCACCGGCTCCTTACCCGGTCAACCCTCCGGAAAATCCTACCGGTCAAGTAGGACGGCAGTGGTCGGGCACCTATTGTTCTTACCACAGGTCAGATTCCCATAACACCTCCGAATGCAAGAGTGTTAAGGGAGTCATCCGGCAGATGATAGACAGCGGAGAACTGGGCAAGGATTATCTGCAGAAAGCCCAGGAGAAGAACCATCAATGGGTAAGGCCAGCGACCCAAGGAAATGACCGGGACAATGACCGGCGGAGGAACAACCGGCAAAGGGAGCAACAACTAGCCCCTGATAAAGAACATATTGGGATGATCTTTGGCGGACCCGAAGGAGGAGATTCAGCCGCGCAGCGGAAAAACTGGGTTCGCAGCATTTACGTTGGTGAGGTGAATGTCGAACCGGCCCGGCGTAAGTATCCCAGGAGGGAGCCAATAGTCTTCACTGACCGGGACCTCCCTCCTACCGGTGAAGATCACAATGATCCATTGGTCATCACCATGGACATCAACGGGGTGGACGTCGCCCGGGTACTTGTTGACACAGGCAGCAGTGTCAACATCCTATACCTGGAGACTTTCCAAAAACTCAGGTTGTGTCGGACACAACTTGAACCCCTCAAAACTCCTCTCTCAGGTTTCACGGGAGACATAGTGGAAGCTGAGGGGTCCATAGTTCTACCGGTCGAACTAGGATCGGGCGAAAAGACCGTGTGGAAGAGAATGCGGTTCATCGTTGTGGACATCAAATGCGTCCACAACGCCATCCTTGGAAGTCCTGGCATTAACAAGGTCGGGGCGGTGATTTCCATGCCTCACCTGTGCATGAGGTTCCACACTCCAGGTGGTGTGGGTGAGGTGAAGGGCAACCAGAGGAACGCCCGGGAGTGCTATGCCTGGGCAGTTAAGAAGATGATCAAGGGAGTCAACGTCATCTCCCAAGAAATCACCAAGGGAGAGACCCGGGAGAAATTGGAGCCCGAGGCCGAGACGGTGGAAATCGAACTTCACCCGGGTGATTCTTCAAGGATGGTCAGAATCGGAGCCAACCTCCCAGAAGATCTCAAGGCAGAGATTACACGGGTGCTCCAAGAGTACGCGGGCATATTTGCATGGAGCGTGGCAGATATGCCCGGAATTGACCGCTCAATCGTCTGTCACCGGTTGGCAGTAAGGGAAGGAAGTCGACCGGTACGCCAGAAGAAAAGGTACCTGGTCAGCGACCGGCGAGACTTCGTCAAGAAGGAGGTGAAGGACCTCCTTAGTGTTGGTCACATTCGGGAAGTTAAATACCCGGATTGGCTGGCCAACGTTGTCCTTGCTCCCAAAGGCGACACATGGAGAATGTGTGTGGATTATACGGACTTGAACAAGGCTTGTCCGATGGATTCATACCCCCTCCCCAGTCCTGATCAAATGGTGGACGAAACTGCGGGGTGCGAACTCCTGAGTTTCATGGATGCCTTCAAGGGCTACCACCAAATCTACATGGCCAAGGAGGATGAAGAGAAGACGTCATTCCTCACACCCGAAGGAACCTACTGTTACCGGGTAATGGCGTTTGGCTTGAAAAATTCGGGGGCAACCTACCAGCGCATGGTGAACAAGCTCTTCAAGCCACTGTTGGGAAAGACCATGGAGGCATACGTCGACGACATGCTAATCAAAAGCCAGGTATCTCTCAATCACCCGGTTGATATGCGCGCCACATTCGATATCATGGCAAGATACAACCTCCGGTTGAATCCCAAGAAGTGCGTCTTCGCGGTTCATACCGGGAAGTTCTTGGGGTTCATGGTGACCAAGAGAGGAATAGAGCCCAACCCAGAAAAAATCCGGGCTATCACTGAAATGCAAGCCCCTACATCTGTGAGGGATGTCCAAAAGTTGACCGGTCGTCTAGCGGCACTCAGCCGGTTCCTTTCCCGGTCAGCTGAGAGGTCCCTGCCTTTCTTCAAAGTCCTGAAGAAGGCCAACACTTTTGCATGGGACGGTGAGTGCCAGAGGGCGTTCGAGGAACTGGAAGAGTACCTAGTGTCAGATATTGTACTATCTAAACCCCAGCCGGGTGAAACTCTGTATCTATACCTGGGAATTTCCCCAAATGCTGTAAGCTCTGTTTTAATAAGGGATGATGGGGCACAAAAGCCCATTTATTATGTGAGCAAAGCACTAAACGGAGCAGAAAGTAGATACACGGCGATGGAAAAAACAGCCTACGCGCTTTTCATCTCCGCAAAAAAGTTAACATCCTACTTCCAAGCCCACCCGGTGGAAGTCTTGACTGACCAACCGCTGGGTGCAGTCTTGCGAAATTCAACATCCTCCGGGAGGATGGTGAAATGGGCGATGATGTTAACTCAATTCAACATTGAGTACCGGCC
>OOIL02000495.1:498625-513654 GCA_900332095.2 Cuscuta campestris | reverse complement strand
TTACAGGTGTTCCACCTACAACCTACCGGTCAAAAAAAAAAAAAAAAAAGAATACCCCGGTTGGGTATTGTTACAGCGGAACTTCGGAAGTTCTTCAAGGCAAAGCAGTTGACCGGTCGTACCGTGAGATGGGAACGTACCGGTCATACTCTACTTCATCGAACGCAGGTATCCAAAAGCCAAAGGAAAGTTCAGCCGGTCAAACTTTTTAAGTTGACCACCGTGATGAAGGTGTTCAAAAAACAAGATGAAGTTCGACCAGTCAAGCATTCTCGGGTTGACCAGCAAGTTGGAGTCAAACAGGTCAAAGTTGGAGTTCGACCGGTCAAGTTTATTCAAGTTGCCCTTTCAACCTAGAGACATCCGAAAACAATTTGGAGTTCAACCAGTCAAGTTAGTCGAAGTGGCTTAACTTGTGCACCGGTAAAATATCCTATGATGTGGCAAAATATCAATTAAGAAGCAGAAATGGAAGATTAACCGGTACGGAAATTAAACATTGCATTCAAACAAAACAAGAGTTAATTGTTTACAAGTACACCGGGCATCCCCGGGAGAATTTTTAGTTTTCAAGTACACCGGTTAGTACAACGATCAAGTGGCAAATTCAAAACGACATACCGGATGAGTGTTACCTCTTTCAGCTTAAGGGTCAGTTTGACCCAGAGCTCCTCCAGCGACTCATCAGCCGGGGCGTTTTCTCCCCTTCTCTTCTTGACCGATGGATGGGTGGTGGCCGCATGCTTTACTCTTTTTTTCCCTTTCCCTTTAGTGGGGGGAGAGTTCGCCGGTTCCTTCCCGGTCGGAGGAACTCCACTGGTCTTGGGAGTTTCCTCTTCAGAGTGGACCTCGATAGTTTCCTTCTGGACCGGTTCTGTTTTTGAGGTTTGTGGACCGGTAGCTGAAGATCCACCGGTAGTCTTTGGCATATTGTACGCCCTGAAATTCATATCTGCAGAAACAGGCAAAATATTGTTAAGTGTTCAAATCACGACCGGTTCAGTCAGAAAAACAAAGGGAAGAAATAGACGGGTACCTGGGTGACTTGGGCCTCCAGCCTCCGCAGTGTCGCCCGGGGAGGGTCCCCCGCGCCCCGCTGCTTCATTGGCCCGGGAGGTGCCCTCGCCACCCGGTTGGACGCGCCACACCCAACCCCCGTAGTGGTACATCTGACCGGTGTAGGGGTCCCCTTTAAGAAGTAGTTCCTGGCTCTCTTCCAGATCCGGGGTGGCCGGCGGTTCGGTGAATTGATGCTTGAGGAGATGGTCGCTCCACTTCAGGCCGGCCAAAGGAGTGACAGAGGGAGGAAATTTTATGAAAACAAATTTTTCCTTCCACAAACGATTACTTTGTGGAAGGTCAGAGATGAACTTACGGTTGTTTCGTCCTTTGAAATAGACGAAACCTTCACAACCCGGTTTACCGGGTCGAACCTCAAACATGTATAGGAAGAGGCGAAGAGAGGGGTCGATGTGAAGGTGGGCGCAGATATTAGCAAATGAATTGAGTAACTGGTGGGCGTTGGGAGTGATCTGACCGGGAAGAATCCTAAAGCAGTGGCAAAGCTCTACCAGGAGGGGGCGAAGGGGAAAAACGATACCACTCTCTAAGGAAGCAATATGAAAACCTATTCTATCCTCCCGGTGAGGCCTGATTATGTTGGACCAGTTCTCGTCATATTCAAGAACATAGCCCGCCGGTAGATTCCTACGGGCCTTATTCAGAGCTATTTTGGAAACGTTGGGGTAGATGTCTGTAACGAAGGAGGTAGGAAGGGGAGAGTAACCGGCTGCATCCAACCTCTCTACCCACTGATCCCTGGTCTCTTTTTCCGGGTCATAGGGGGCCGGTTCGTCATCGACCGGCTCCTCCCTCTCCGCAAAAAGGTGACCGGGCATCTGGTTTAACGGCTGCGGTTCAGGGATGCTAGGGTTGGGATTCGACCGGGACTTAGGGATGGGAGAAGATGACCCGGTCGAAGAAGAAGAGGAAGGGATTCCTCGGATGCGCGGGCATCCGAGGCAGAGATATCTTGGCTATCAGGGGAAGACATTGACCGGGGAGAAAGGCAGAGAAAAGAAAGGAAAAACTAAGAAAGAAGGAAGCTTACTTGGCTCGGAGGGCTGGAAGGCTAGAGGGAGCTTGACCGGTGAAACTCGAGAGACGCGCACGAAGAAGTGAAGAAAAGAATGGGGTTGGAGGCCTTTATATAGGCGAGGAAGAAAGAGAAGAAGGCGACGTGGCACGAGCGGAGCACGCCGCGTAAGGCGGCGTAATCATCACACATGGGAAGGCGAAAGGACGCGACTACTGCCATGGCCAGCGCCCAACACGTGTCAAAACCGACAGTTCAAATTTTGAATTTGAAATATTCGAGCGGGAAAAGCCAGAAATTTGAGTTTTGAATATACCTCTTGGATTTTTACTTCCCGCTTATGACAAAATTGCATAACCGAGAAGTGGAGGGCTTATTGATGGGTATATTTCACCCATGACCGGTCAAGGGTCCGAATCCGAAAGTTGACCGGTCAAAGAAGTCAAACTTGAAAGGGAGATCTGAGTCGTCAGCAAAGGAATGGCTGGTTGACCAGAAAGTTGACCGGTATACTTCGGATTAGTATACCGGTCAAACTATTCCATCGCCTAAATTCATCCTCCGAAGTTAGCCAAACCAACCCTAAAAGATTTCCCGGTCTAGTTTCCGAAGATCGGAGAGTGTCAGCAGGAGGAATCCAAAAGGACTTGGACTGTAGTGGTTGGAATTGCAGAGATGCCGAAGGAACATTTCCAAGTCAGAACGCGACAAAGGCGCAGCCCCCCGCGCAAAAGGACAAGGCAGCTCAGCAGTCACCTCCCACCTGCGGCAGCATGATCCCACGTGGGTGCACGCGGTCTTGTCCCCCTTTAGCCTAGTATAAATACGCATGTAAACCTCAGGAAGGGGGATCCGAATTCACTCTCTCTAAACTCCCTTGTAAAAGTGACCGTGCATTCCTTGTTTTAATATAATTCGGGCTACAGGTGTTCCACCTAAAGTCCTACCGGTCGTTCCGAGTGTTTTTACTTTCTTTACTTTACGAAATCAAGCCAACTATTCTAGACCCGGTCTAGTATAGTTTGACCGGTCAAGTAATTTACACCATCAATAATCATGGAATCAAATTACAATTATCTTATATAGAAAAAAAGGCCGGTTTGGTAATTAACTCTTGCCTTTAGCTTTAATGTCTTGAAAATAGTTATCTAAAAATAATATTTAATTTTAACATTTTCCAATATTGATTTGCACCGTTCAAAATTTATCTCAAATACTAACGTTAATCAAAAATCACGGTTGACAACCACACCCAAAGATAAACTAGGCATGCTTCTCACTCTGGTAGTTTTATAGGAAAACTACGAACATGGCATGAACTATCGCACCTTGCATGCCTTATAGACTTGTAAATAGTTTCAATTCATTGATCTGTCTATTCTGTAGCCAGATCATGAACGAGACGAATCGGATGATCGATGGGCCAATCAATTTTTTGTTGGTGTCATGGTTACGTAACATTATTGATCCTTGATTGCGATTCGTGCATAACATAGAGATAAATATTGAATAGTGGTGGCGGTGGATATTGAACTGTTATAGTGGTGGTACTAATCAGATAAATTAAAACATATGGTAGTATACTTATTACTTCATAAGTGAAATTGATATATGTACTCAATGCTGCAGCGTAAACAAGTTTTTTTGCAAATGTAAACTTAATTACTTTGTACTCCGTGACATATAGTGGATGACTACATGAACTCCCCCTACTTTGACTTCATATATGAATGTCCTTTGACCTTTCATTGGGGACATCAAAACCCACACTTACACTTAAAAACCACAGCTTATACTATATCATCATATAGATACTGATTATTCCGGCCGGCGCTGTTCCTCCGTGTTGCCCGACATTTGAATCTGCGGTGGCGGATTAGCCGCCTTCTTCACGGCGGCGCCGGCCTCAAAATTATTTAGCTCTTTGAGAGTGGTCCTCCACCTGAAGAAACTCCCGAACAGAGACTCCATTTCCTCAAGCGTTCTCCCCCTTGTTTCCGGCATCAGCGCGTAGAAGAACAGGAACGAGACGACGGCGACCCCGCTGTACATGAAGAACGCGCCGCCGATGGTGACGGCCTTGTACAGCGATATGAACGTCATGGATATCACCCCGCTGGTCACGCGGTTGACCGCCACGCCGACGCTGCACCCGGTGGCCCTCAGCCGCAGCGGGAATATCTCCGAGCTATACACCCACGTGATGGGCCCCATCCCCATGGAGAAGAACGCCACGTAGACCAGCACCATCGTGATGCTCAGCACCAGGGCCCACGTCACCCTGTGGTCCGTGTGGTCCACCACTGTCAGCCCCGCCGCCAGCAACACCATCGACGCCGCCATCCCGCCGATGCTCGTCAGCAGCAGCTTCCGGCGCCCGAACCTGTCTAAAGTGAAGGTCGCAATCAGAATGAAGAGAGTCTTGACAAACCCCACCGCCACCGTGCACAGCAGCTTGTTGTTGTCAGACTTTATCCCGGCCTTCTCGAAGATCCTCGGGCTATAAAGAACCACGGTGTCAATCCCGGTGGCCTGCTGGAAGAAGTGAATGCACACACCGGTGAGTACTATGTGGCGGACGGCCGGTGTCGGGGAGACAAAAAGTTCCCTCCACACCCCCTCCCCGCCGGCGGCCCCCTCTCGGCGTTTGGTCACCGGAACCACGTCGTCTCTGACGTGTTCCGGGATTCCGGCGGCCTCCTTGATGTCGGCGAGCCTCTGCTCCGCCTCCTCGGGAGAATCGGATGTCTGGTTGAGAACGCCGCGGGCTTGCCCGAGTCGGCCCTGCATGACGAGCCAACGGGGAGACTCAGGCATGGTCAGAACGCTGAAGCCTAAGAAGACTGACGGAATTGCCCCTACGCCGAGCATGAACCGCCAGCTGAGGTGAAGCGGGAGCTTGGAGAATGCGAAGTTGGATACATATCCCAGTAAAATACCTGTCAAAATTCAAAGAAAATCATTATTATATTTAAGTACTATTTATTTTTTTAATGTTCTCTTTTCTATATAAATTTAGGGAGTAATTATTATCGATATAATATGTGACAAAAATGGGCATAATAGTTCAATTATTAGCAATTGCCAATTGGCATTGAAGATTCAACTCTGATTCTTCCTTCTGAGTTCTCACATGGTTTTACCAGTTCCTCACCAGTTGGGGGGAATATTTTTTTTGTCTTTTTATAGCTTTTGCATAAAAATGTCAACCAAAAAACTCTTTTTTAAAAAACTCAAATTTTCTTAATATAGACTTTTGGGATTGCGATGTACTCCGTACAATACTTTTCTAAATTTACTTTCATTTAATTTATATAAAAATTGTCACAGTATAAAATTAAAAAAAATAAATTATATATTTATCTTGGATTGTGTTATAAATTTAACATTAATAGATTTATTCTAAAATGTAGTTTTGAAATATCATACTTTTATATTTTATACTCCGTATATATTTAATAATAAAGATATTTATAATCAAATATTATCTTGTAGACTATTGGCCTGTTTGAGAATAGCATTAGAAATTAACATTGGTGTTCTGAAAATGCTTACTACGGCCAGCGTTTAGTATTAATGTTTTAAAGTTTTATCCAAAATGTTAATACTAATCTCTAACGTTATTTTCAAACAGACTTTGTGAAAAATCAAACGAAAAAAAATGCGGCGGAGGGAGTAATAAAATTGGGAAAATGTACCAGCAACGAAATACTCTGTTTTAAGTCGGTGACCATTTGGATATATTCTCTTTCTACTTTTATACTCCACAGTTGTATACGACTACACGTAATAGTTTGGATATATGATGATGCAATATAAAACAATTGTTTTATTTTTTTGTTCCATAGAAATCATTTTATTTTTGGTATCATAGAAACAATCATTTTATTTTTTGTTTCATATAAATATTTTTTTTCTTTTTTGTAAACCTCTCGTTTTATACCTGAAGAATTTAAAAGTAGTTTTGAAATATATATTTTAAAATTTTATTTCTATATAAATTTATAAAGAAAGTAATTTCTGAAGAATATAATTTTATATGTTATTTTTTGAAGTGAAACAATATTTTTGGTACAAGATTTGCAGCCTCAAGGAAAAAATAGAGGTACCGGCGTTGATGAAAACTTCAGGGAAGGAGGTGAGAAAGCCACGGGAGGACGCCGGAGACACCTCGGCGGTGTAAACGGGGGCAATCATGAGCGCGTACCCCACTCCGACGCCGGCGACGAAGCGGCCCACCATGAGGAAAGCATAGTTGGTGGCGAAACCCATGAGGATGGCCCCCACGAAGAAGATCACGGAGGCGACCACCATGGTGTACCGGCGGCCAATCCAGTCGGAGGTCCGCCCGGCCGCGGCGGAACCCACCAGAGAGAACACGTTCAGTATCCCGGCGAGGATCTCCACTTGGACGTCCGTTATCTTAAGGTCGTCTTTGATGTACATGACTGCTCCACTCATCACCCCAATATCTGCATTTAACAAATCAATTCGATTAAAAATTCAAACTTATAACTTCAAAACACAAAACTATATAAAATTTACACTATAATTAAATGAAGTTTTTGTACAATTTGTGATCAAAATTTGATTTAAAAATGTCAACGTGTTAATAATTTTTTGGGAAAAATCAATTACCATAGCCAAGCAAGATGGAAGCGAGTGAAGCTAAAAAAGAGCAGGCCAGGGCATATTTGTTTCTTGGGGGCTTCTTCGCCGGATCAAACGCCGGAATGTGGCCAGAAACCTTAACGGCTTCTTCTTTTCCGTTAGTCATGGTGGCCGGAGATTAATTTACTACTAGCTGAATCAGTAGTACTTACTGCAGACTGCTGAGAGATATAGGAAGACAGAGCATATATAAGGCGCATAGAGGGTCAGGGCGTGTGAGGAATCTTTGGGTTTATCTGTTTATTTTTTGACTTTTCTTCCTTTTTCTAAAAGACAAAATTTCGAAAAAAAAATTACTTTATATATTAATTTTTAATTAATTAAAACTATCTTTTTTATTATTAATATTTCCATTAAAATATAATATTTGTTCATACATTGTAATGTATTGAGACATAAACAATCCATTTGAATATGTGATTTTGCATTTTGGAGAGCCATAGTTTTTTTTATTAAGAGAATGAAATAATGATGATTTTACATTCTTTAAAAAATGAACTTTTATGTTAAGACAAATTTTAAAAATGTACTACGGGGTAGTATTTATTTGTTTTTAAATGAATTACTAATATATTTGAGAAAAATGTATTTTACTCAACTACAGAGTACTGCAAAAAGATAAATTTAACCTCTAAAATTTCCAAAGTTTGCTCTGAACAATAACATCGAAGAAGATAAATAAAATTTTCACCTTAGACTGATGAGTAATAAAAAATGAAAATTGTCTTTACTACATGCAACACTCTCAAGTCAAACAAATTTGTCTTGAATTATCCCTTATGTCCCATATTTTTCTTTCTATTTTACTTTTTAAAGTCTTTAATACAACGTTCTAATCATTAATATCTATATAAATAAATAAATATAGAATACAAAAGTATGATATTTCAAAACTATATTTCGAAATAAATCTATTGATATTAAATTCATGTCATTGTTCAAATTTTATTTATAATATATGGTCAAAATTTAAAAATAATGAGTACAAAGATGACAACGGGATGAAGAGTAAAGGGTATAGGGAGTATCATTGCTTGAGCAAGAAGTGCCAAAGTAGATAAACTTATTGAGAGGTTACCATGCTAAACATATAACATCTACAAATACTTTGTGTATGCTTTGCCCTTTGTTTTGCAGGATGTCCTCATTTTTTTTATAGTTATGATTGTTAAAAGTCCAATCCTAAGATGACAAGATTACAGATCTTTTTACGTTCTTAATTATTGTTAAGGAGCTAAACAAGTTATTAATGACACTAGACGTGAAGTATATAATTACAATGATTGAGCATCCCCAACTGGGTATACGTTGACTCATATATATATTAGGCTGGCACCGATTTGAAAGACTATTAATTCATTAGACAAGTTGGCTATCAAAAAGCCAGTGCCACTTATTCAAAATTTTTATTGACTTAATGACTAGTAGGAGTAGTCGGTAGGTGAAGAATATATGGCATCCTATACCCAAATAATGAAAATGGTGAGTCTAAATCCAACACTATTGACCGGGTCAATATTTGTTTAGGTAATAGGAAACTCATTTCCCAGAATTCATGAGCAAGTCCGAGCCTCAATGAAGATGATAGCATTGGTTCTTTGTGCGTTATTAGACTGAGAATATTATAAGCAAATATTAAATTATAATAGCGTCAATAACACTAAAAAGGATGTTCAGTTAATTTGGGATCATGTATTCGAACATAATCAATATTTTAGCTGAGTAAACACACAAAATATATATATGTAAGTAAATATTCATTCCGGGTATGGTAAGTAAAGATTTAATTACTTGGCCAAGTATAACGGAGTTGGCTACTCCGTTTTTCTCTGGTTATGACTATCTGATAATTTATAAAGCGACTTTTGTTTAATTCCATTTTTTTTTATTTTAACTATAAAAGATCAAAACAGAAGAAATACTCTAGAATAGAGATATACGAAGTAATATCCAAAGCATTAAAATCAATACTACCCCCCTCCATCTCATAATTATGGAGTATGGATATCGAGTTTATAAAGTGGGCTGAAAAGGCCCAAGTACGTTCTTCTAAAGCCCAACATAGATAAGGGTCATGATCCAGACTATAGAGAGAGACGCGCGCCCAGAGACCGAGAAATACCAAAGGTTGAACCCAACTCAAAGAGCTAAAAAGGAAGATATGCGTGGAGCGAAATCCCCATCCATGATCGTATGGATTTGGAGGAGATCGAAGACGGATTTCTCACCCTTAATTGACGCACGATCGGCCGCACTTTCCAATAATACGACACAAAATTGACATACATTGTATAGAGTAGTGTTACACTACAAACAGGAGATGAATTCTCTATTGTAAGTCAAGCTAAATTAACTTAATACAAAAAATACTAAAGAGCAAATTACTGAGAGTTTTTCTTCGTGTCATCATAGTTGTTGGACTAAATCCCGTCAGAGTATATTCTTATTTTTTAGCTTGACTCTTTGCATTCAAGTATAAATAATTTTTTATCATTAATTTCTAAAGTTAAATCGCATATTAAACAAAAATAATTCAATATGATTATAGTTATATATATATATATATATATATATATATATATTATAGAATATTTTTAAACAATTAACTTATTTTATTAGTAAACAATGTGAACTTAATTTATTTCATTAATAATAAAAATTTGTCTTGTTTGACTATAAAAGTTAAACTTGGCAAATACACTGAGACAAAAGTAGTATATTTCTAATGAGATCCTTTCTAATATCACTTGAGTCACTTTTTGGTAAATTGGAAATCATAATTTTTTTATTAAAATTTGTTTAGATAGAGAAAATTAAAGATTAACCAAGCTTTTGGAACAACCCAAAATCACTCTTTACTTTATTGTTCGTCGCAAAAAAATATCCGCAGTTACTTTTTCCTTTTAAAACAAGAATAATGAGTGATTTACAACCAAATTCTATCCCTTAAATACATTTTGATCAAATTTTTGTATCTTTAAACATGTTTTAGAATAAATAATGCTTGTAGTACCCAAGTTGTATGGGAAGTACAAACTTTCTTCTCAGTTTTCAACACACAATTTTTTTATATTTTTTTATATCAAGAAACAAATTTTTGAACTTTGAATATACGGAGTAGCTTTTTTTTAGATTTTGAGGGGTTATCCAAACAAATACCATTAGTTTATGCACGTGTTACCCATAACCGGATGCGGTTCACACTTCACACACTCTCAAAGTCTCAAGTCTGACAATAAGTGTGTTAGTTTATACTTTGCCTAATATCTTGTTACAGTTTGGCTTTTTTAGTCAAATTATTATATTTTTTTATCACTGTACCAATTATGAAAATATATACTTGTATATACTTAGTTATAATATATATTTAGTAAATTTGAGTATATTTTAAGATATGATTTTGAAATATTAAAATTTTATACTCCCTCCGTCTCAATTTATATTTTATAGTGCTTGTTTCAGTTTACGATGTTTTACTGAAATTATATTCAAATCATTTTATATGACAAATGGTATAGAGCTAAAAAATAAAAATTACATATTAAAAACAACATCAAAAGATCTACAAAACTAGTTGTGACAATAGTAATTTATTTTATCAAATTGCTAACGAAAATATAGAAAGAAAGTGAATGAAGTTTAACCATGTAAATAGTGAACAAACATTATAATTTGAGACGGAAAGAGTAACATTTATTTATTATTTTAAAATCTTGTAATATTTAATTTTTGGTCAAAGTATTCACAGTTTGACTAAAAAAATTTAATTATGACAATCTTTTAAGGAATTAGGGAGTAGTTTATAACTTTATACAACGTTGAATTCTTAGCTTGAAATGCATGCGTGGAAAAATTCATAATTCAAACCAATTAGTCAATGATATCCAAAAGTAGAGTGATGACAACCACATCCTCATATTTTTAATTGCCACGGAATAACTTAATTGGTCCAAAAAAATAGATAGAATTAGAGTTTACTCCCTAAAAAAATACCCCCTCCAATAATTACTTTTTCTCTTACACGTTACAATATTTGATTAAAATGATTTTTAAATTATTTTATATGAAAAATAATGAGTAATTAATTACATATTTAAAAACTACATTAAAAATTCTACAAAACTAGAAGTGAATAAAATGTATAATGTTTGACTATGTGAATAATAAACGAAAAGATCATTGTTGAACGGATAGAGTAGTTATGTTATACTCCGTACTTGAGATGCTTGCACGTATCCAAGACAGAACACATACTTTTTCGACTAGAATGAGATTACTCTTTCATCACACGGCAAATACCGAGGGACCTTAATAGTTGGAATTTAACTTCTTTACTCTCTCTATTATATACGGAGTAATTTTCTTCTTTATTTGATTTGGCCTAATTTTATATAAAATAGAATGTGTGGTTATGATTTGTATAGAGCAAAAAAAGAGAAATAAATGTGGAGTAACAATAACCTTTCAACTTTTTTCCTAAAAGGTAAAATATAATGATGAAAATTTTGGGACAATGAAAATATCAAAGTAAGAAAATATATAGAATGGAGGGATTATATATTTTTTTTATTTTTTCATACTACGTATTACCTCCGCCATTGAATCATATGTATTTGACTTCTTTTGACATTTTGCAATTAAAATTGACAAACATTGACCACTAATTAGTAAAAAATGTATTAGATATTGATACAAAAATAATTTTATGAGATTTGTTTATTATTTTATCTAGTCATTGTTTGGGAACCACATTTTTTATTAACGTTAGCATTTTGGACAAAATTTTAATAATATAGATTAATTTTGATAACGCTAACACTAAAGGCTATCGTATATATATAACCTATTCAAAATACTTACGGTAACCTCAAACGATGATGCCAAACGGGACACTATTCAATATATGATATAAATTTCATTAATTACAGGTCGAATATTGAAAATGTTAGCTGCAAAAAAACAAAATTAAATAAATACTCATGGATAGAGGTACTATTCTTTTTCTTATCAAAACTTTTATGTGGTGCATTTGTATTTTTTTAAAATAATTTTCAATGGCAATTTCAACTTTATTAAAAAATGACACAAATCAACTTGAAAAAAATTACCTTGGCCGCGCCGTTGACGTTCTTATGTAGGTCGAGTTTAAGCACAAAATTTTCATTTACATACTCCATAATATTGAAGGTATACAAACTTCGAACAATGGCAAAACAAAGGCACGTTTGGCAATAGTATTAGAAGTCAGAGTTGATTTTTGGAAAGACTACTTAAGAACATTGTAAAGCTTCAAAGTTTTCTAAATTAATCTACATTATTAAAATTTTGACTAAAACATGAATTAATTAATTCAAGCTAGGTGATGATTAAGATGACGATATTATATTGGGTTGACTAGTTGAGATGAAGCTAATTAAGTGATCATGAAGAACATATACATATACTACACTTCCTAGGTTGAGATGTAGGAAGTAGCTAGGGTCATCTTATGATATTGATAATCAATGTTATGGAAATCACTCCATTGTTATTAAATAGGGTGAACATTTTAATTGCTGGTCATATTTATTCAGGTGTTTTGTGCTTGAAGATTGTTTTGCTATTTTGTCTTTGTTTTATACTTTATTTATTTCTTTTGTTCGGCATAGTGAAAATGTGATTATTCATAATTTCATACCTTAATTAGACTTGGTGAGACACATGTTCATGAAATGTTTTTCGAATAGTCTTAGTCATTATTTTGATGATTCATTAATTTTAAGTTTGTGATTAAAAAAACTTATGTTTAACAGGGATATGAACCATCAACCAAAAATACTCTTTAAAAAGTCAAATAAAGTTTGGGGATGTAACTGAAGGCTGTGAGTTCGTATGGGGGGCGGGATGGAGTGTTTTTCGGGAAGATTAAGAGTAGAGTGTTTAACCCATCAAATTTGGGCCGGCCCAAGCCCGCCCATTGGCTAATAATTTATATCAAGATCCTGGCGGGATCCTTATTTGTTCATCCGCAGAAGAGCATAGAAGGTTCATCAATGGAGGTGAAGACCTAAAAGCTTGGATTTTTAATCTTTCCCTCCAAGATTGACATTATTTATTACGAAATTCCGGATTCTATAGTTGCTGATCGTTGTATTTTTCAGAGGCTGAGTAAAGAGGGTCAATCCAGTGGTGGGGTAGCCGCGGTGGCCGCGGCGGAGGCTGTAGTGATAGGGGGTATGGTGTTGGATATAAATTGCAGTCCTGCGGTTCCTGCTAATCCCGGGACAACCACTCCTGGAAAGGTTTGATGTCTTCATCTACAAGTCTTTTTTGTAGGCCCAAGAAACAATATCTCAGCTATGTTTTCCCAACATTATTGAATAATTGAATGGACATTGCGATTTAGTGTCTAAATGAGGTCGGTTATAGACGGGCTTAAATCCTATGCCCACGCAGTAAAAACTGGTTTTACACTTCCCATCCTCACAGCAAACCAACTTATTCATTTGTATTCCAAACATGGTCTAATCCGAGAAGCTCTTAATGTGTTTGAAGAAATGCCAGAACGAAACGTCTTCACCTGGAATACCATTATAAATGCCCAAGTGAAAGCCAAAAATATCGTCTGTGCACGTAAGCTTTTCGATGCTGCTCCCCAGAGAGATTCTGTTACCTACAATTCGTTGCTTTCTGGCTATGTAAACCACAGCGGGTATGAAAATGAAGCTGTTGGAGTATTTGTTGCAATGCAGTATGAGACTGATAATGCTCGAATAGACGGGTTTAGTCTAACACTGATGCTTGGTCTGACAGCAAAGCTGGGTGCCCTGTCTTATGGAAAGCAGCTGCATTCCTATATGTTCAAGACTTGCAATGATATTAGTTTATTCTCAGTTAGTTCTCTGATTGATATGTATTCAAAGTGTGGATCTTTTCAAGATGCGTGTGCAGTGTTTAGTGCATGTGATAGTCAAGCGGCGGACTTGGTATCGAAGAACGCACTTGTAGCAGCATGTGTCAGAGAAGGCCAACTGGAGATGGCTCATAAAATCTTTTGGAGAAACCCAGATTTGAACGACGCTATTTCCTGGAATACAATGATTTCAGGATACGCTCATAATGGATATGAGAAGGAAGCAATCCAATTGTTCAAACTCATGGCAGAAGAGGAGGGTCTTTCTTGGAATGAACACAGTTATTCAAGTGTTTTGATTGCTTGTGCTAGTCTCAAGGATTTGAAGCTTGGGAAGGAGATTCATGCCTGGGTTACAAAGAAAGGGGCAGTTTCTAATCCATTTATAAGTAGTGGCATCGTTGATGTTTATTGTAGGTGCGGTAATTTGAAATATGCTGAATCTGTTCACAAAACTATTGAGGGACAGAATCCCTTTTCCATCACGTCGCTGGTGGTGGGGTATTCTGCAGATGGTAACATGTTAGCAGCTAGACACCTATTTGATTCTTTGGCTGAAAAGAATCCCGTGGTTTGGACAGCTATAATGTCAGGTTATATGAAATCTCAGCAATGCGATGAAGTTTTTCACCTTTTTAAGGAGTTCATGAAGAATGTTGTCGCCCCTGATGCTCTAATTCTCCTAAACGTACTTGGCGCCTGTGCAGTGTGTGCAGCTTTAGGTCATGGAAAGGGAACACATGCCTATTTGTTAAGAATTGGAATTGTGATGGATGAGAAACTAACGAACAGTTTGGTTGATATGTATTCGAAATGTGGAAGTGTATCATATGCGGAAATCATATTTCAACAGTGTGAAAGAAAAGATTCCGTCTTATACACTACGATGATAGGTGGTTATGCTCACCATGGTTATGAAAATGAAGCCCTTCTACTTTTCAGAGAAATGAAAGTTAGAGGTTTTCAACCAGATGCAGTGACGTTCCTTGCCATTCTCTCCATGTGCCGTCACAGGGGCCTAATAAAAACCGGGGAAGAGTTTTTTAATTCAATGATAGAAGAATATAACATCTCACCTGATATTGATCATTATTCATGTATGATTGATTTGTACGGAAGGGGGAATCAACTTGAAAAGGCAGTAGGCATAATGGGAGCAATTCCCTTTGAACCAGATGCAGTTGTTTTGGGTGCGTTTGTGAATGCTTGCAAGATGAACAGGAACACCGAACTTGCAAAAACAGCAGAGGAGGCACTATTGCGGATTGAAGGGGAAACTGGGGCGAGATACGTGCAGTTGGCTAGTATATATGCCTCAGAGGGGAAGTGGAGTGAGATGGGGAGGATGATGAAGCTGATGAGAGGGAAGGA
>OOIL02000495.1:459605-498048 GCA_900332095.2 Cuscuta campestris | reverse complement strand
CCCCCCCCCAAGACCCGACTTGCGGAATATAACTGGGTAGGTTTTTGTTGTTGTTGTCACAGTATGTCCACATAACCTTCGTAACTTATATGCCAAGATATAATTCTCAGCCTTGGCATGCAGATTATCTATACATTAGGTGGTGTTGCAAGGAATATAGCTGAATGCATGTCAAAGCTTGGAGCAAAGCCAAACCTAATAAGTGCTGTGGGAGTTGACATGGCAGGTGATGAGTATGAGTACTATTTTACATGAATCGGGTAAAGAAAGGTTTAAACTAAAAGTGTTTGTAACTGAGCAAGATCCTAAGAGGTTTCTGTTACTTTTTAACATGAAAATGCTGTATTACCCTCATCAAAGTAGCATGTTCAACTTTGCCTCTGACAGGGCAATTATTTTTAGTTAACTATATTGTTTTTCAGTAAATATGGGACATAAGAGTACGGAGTAATATTTTAAAAGTTTTTTCCTCGTTTGATAGGAAATTTGCTATTGGAACACTGGAAATCTGCAGGGTTATCTATCGAAGGTAGATTCTTAAATATTTTTCGTTACTTCCAATTCGTTGATTTAATCACATCATATTCAATACTTCCAGTGTCCTCGAATTAAATTCACACTTTCTTTTTTAGGATGTCCCAAAATAAACTTCACACTTTCTTTTTAGGATGTCCGAGGATAAACTTCACACCTCCCTCACTCCCTTTTGAAGAAAAGAATGTGTGGCATACAACGATTCTCTCCCTTTTGAACAAGTTCTAGCCACACTTTGCTTAAATTCCGTAAAGTCAAAAAAGGACGGAGTAAATAAAAAAATTTACATAATCACACACAACACGCTATTTATATGGGTCTTCTGAGGCAGCCTAAATGAATTAGTACTCTCTTATTCTCCTGATGTCAACATGATTTAACTCTTGTAAGACGCTTCTTACATGTCATTTGGTTTGTTTATCTCATATTCAAGAGCATCATAGGAACTTTGCGTGATAAGATATCATAATTTGCATTCAATAATAAATAATAACCTGAATGATACTGGCAGAGTAACTCTAAAAGAACATTTGGTCCCGACTCAGATAAATAGGTTCCATTCTAAAGTTCAAATGGAAATCGTCAAAACATCGGTCAAAATTCAGACAACAGCCTCAGCTTATAAAACCAATAAACTAATTATTACAAAGTGCTTTTGAAGAAAATAAAATACCCAAAACATGGATTTTAAATCTTGATTGTTTAATGGTATCATGTTGAGACCACAAAATCTAATAGATTTAAGGATTCAAATATATTAGATTATGCTTGCAAGGGCTACTCTCAATTATATGAGCCGGGGGGGGGGGATATATTAGATTATGCTTGCATGAGCTACTCTCTGAATTAGAGGTTCCACTTGGTTTTTTATAAAAGGAATCAAAAGCTAGAGCTTATCAAACTCACAAGCTAAAATCGGCAAGTGTAAAATTCTTGAAACAAAACTAAATATGTTGGGGGAAATAAAACAAAATGTTAAAATATAAAGAAAAAGATTCCTATAAATTATGTGAAAAGAAGAAAATCATCTTGGAGATGCAAGGGTTGAAAAACTAGGAAGGGCATTTTATTAACTAAAGATTTATAATTGTTACTCCCTCCGTTTACCAAAACACTTCTTTTTTCATTTTTTTCTTTCATCAAAACACTTTTAGTTTCTATTAAAAAACCACTTTGACCCCTACTTTTTCTTACCCTACCTATCACATCACACTTTTTCATTAATAATCTATCCATCACATCTTACTTTTACCCATCACATCAAGGGCAAAATTGGAAAGTCAACTACATATATACACTCCTTATTTCTCACATTAGTCAAAATAGGAATCGTTTTGGTGAACGGAGGGAGTATTTTGCATATACATATTGACTACCAATGTTTAATATGAGTGAAGTTATAGAACATTGAAGATTTTTTTACAAAGCCCAGGGAGACCATAATTGGCACACACTGAGGGGGGGTAAAAGGGACATCAGGGTATTGAACTTTGATAGAATAAAGTAGAAAATGGGAATACTTGTGGATTACCTTAATGCAACATGAGCTAATCCGTCTCATTTACCTTCATTTAATGCTGTCAATTTTTTTTAAAGGTATTCGTAGACATCATATTATTGAGACTGCGACAGTTTGTCACATATATGATAGTAAAGGAGAAGTGGCAGCAGGTGTTGCTAACGTTGAGGCCGTTGTAAGTTGCTTCCTCACAAAAGATTCTGCTTATTCAAAAGTATGTATAAATTCGTACATATTTCACTCATCCTGAAACTAAGAAAACAGGAGAAATTTCTTACGACCACGTGGATACATAACTTCAAATACAGTATTCTGTCTGCCCCAGTTTTGCTGCTAGATGCAAACTTGAATCCTTCTGTTCTGCAAGCATCTTGTCGAAGTATGTTTTCTCATTCGGCCTGTGTTTCTTTTCTCTATCTATTTATTGTGGAAGAAGCAAAGTAAGTTCTTTCAGGTCAGAGGTTAATTGGAACTTATGTCTTTCAGTTGCAGCTGAAGGTAACACTCCAGTGTGGTTTGAGCCCGTCTCGGTGTTGAAATCTAGAAGAATAGCTTCAATTGTCAATTATGTGAGTACCAAAAAAACTTTGTGCATCTATGATGGTTTGGTTGATTGTCTCCATCTTCTGTTTTATCTACCTGGAGTATATATTTTTGAGTATTAGTTTATCATAGTATTTAATGCACAAAGATCTACCGAACTACTTTAATCTTAGATCTTCATGCGTCCCTATCTAAGGTCATATCCTCAGTAAGACCCTGAAGTCGTAAACCATGTCTCATGAATTTTGCATAGCAGGGGTAAAAGCAAAACCTATGGTGATGGCATATTCGCATGTCACTTTTTGTTTGTTTTGCAGATTACATTTGCATCACCCAATGAGGATGAACTCATAGCCATGGGAAATGCAGTGTCAGGGGCTGATGTATTCCATCCCTTGGAAAAATCTAATGGCTGCCTAAAGCTATCCTTAGAAGCTATGTTTCAAAGGCTAAAACCTGCAATTTCAGTCCTCCTGGACAAAGGCGTCAAAGTATTAATCGTGACCATCGGATCCAATGGGGCATTCTTATGCTTCCAGGAAATGGTTACCATCAAGAAACATGTCATTTTCATTGGGAAAAGACACCCTCCGTCCTTTAGAAAAGAATTATTTGAAGCCGTGACATCAAAGTGCCCTCAAAATCATGCCTTTAACAGTTTCTTTAAACGCGAATTGAAGTCAGATTTCTTTGCTGTGCATTTTCCTGCAATGTCTTCGACATCAGTTGCCAGACTCACAGGGGCGGGCGATTGCTTGGTGGGTGGGACCCTGGCATCTTGGTGTGCTGGTTTGGATTTCATGCAGAGTTTAGCTGTTGGGATTGCAGCAGCTAAAGCTGCTGTAGAAGTGGATGCCAATGTGCCTGCGGAGTACTCATTATCCAAGCTTGCAGGTATGCATGCGTATGAAGTTTCACGCTGTAAATAGTAATATAAAATAGTATTAATAATAAATAAAAATAATAATAAATTAATAATAATAATTCAGTGATGAAAATGACTTGTTTTGGAAATGATTGATCGATGTGCAGATGATGCTGGGATTATATACGCTGGTGCCAGACCAATATTTTGCCCTTCCATGTTGTAGATTGTAGCTCCCTAACATTTCATACATGTAAAAGTCAAACTTATTACCCTGATAAGTATTTTTTTGCAAAGCAATATGCAAAAAAAAATATATATTTATCATGGTAGTAAATATTTGCTTACCACACTCATATGGAGTATATTTTTGTTGACTATTTGATCCTAATAGATTACGAGTACCAATGTTATTTGGATACATTTTATTTTGTTGATTTTTTATACAAAAATGTTACCGAGTAAAAATTCTGGAGTAAATGACATAATATGAATCGTTATTCTTTTTTTATCCTTCCAAAAAATCTACTCAACTCTTTGTGAAAAGATGTTGATCATTTCAACGATTGAGATGCACAAATGGCAGATAAATAGAACTTTAAAAAATTCTCCCTGCATCTTGTAAAAAAAAATTTAATTTAACTCTTTGGATGTTTAAAAAAAGTATTAAAAAGTGAAGAACGTGTGATTATAATTTATTAAAAGAGAGTGTATAAATTGTAAAGAGCGTGTGAAATTTTAGGATGGAAGAGTTTATAATTTGTAGTTCTATCTGATAAAAAAATATTACATTCTTTTTTCAATTATTCAAAATAAAATTTCATTGTAATCCTCCATCCCTAAATAAATACTCGGTATCCAGCTTTAATTATCTAGATGTCGTAAAATAAAATGTTGCATTCCATCTAAAGATAGAAATGACTAATTTTCCCCTATTTTCTAAAAATGTCTCATTTTATTTAAAGATAGAAATAATTAGTTTATGTTATGGTGGTCTAGTAAATTTCAATAGTGGTACCTAAATTTTCACAAAAATTATGATTTGTTTCCTTTATCTCATAAGTTAATAGCTGTGTTATTTTTTATCTAATCACTTTAACTAAATAAAAAAACAAACCATTCATCTTAACCTTTTGTTTGTTTTATTTTAACTTTTTTATTTGTTAACTTTTTTTGTTTGTTTTTTTCTTTATTGTAAAAAATTAAACAAAACAAGTGAATAAAATAAGCCCCAAATAAAAACATAAAAATTGAAAAAAACAAAATAAAATATCAAAAAAACAAAAAATAATACATAAAATACCATTTTATGATTAATTAAAATTTTAAATAAAATAACACTAATTATTACTTCATAATACAAAACAAACCAAACTAAGAATAAGTTAAACAAAAAAAGAGATAGTGGTACACACAAAAAAGAATGAATCCAAGTTTGAATTAATTTTTTACCTTTTTTAAAAAATATATAAAAATAAAAAAATGATAAGTCATTTTCTAATACAACAAAAAGAAAACTAAAAAAGATTAAATAGTTATTTTTATTTTATTATTATTTGTTGAAAATTATGGTGTTTGTTTCTAGTTCTCATCTTTTCATTTATTTTGGCTTATTTATTTAATTACTTTCATTTTATTGTTTAAAAACACGATAACAAACAAAAAATAAGATAACCAAAAAACATAAAAATATATCATTCTTGTTTAATTGAAATGACCAATAAAATAATACAAATTAATAATTAAATTAAAATAATTGAACTAAGAACAATTTACACATAAAGAGAACAACCCAAAAACATAAATCTAAATTTCAAATAATTTCTTAATTCATTTTTATGAAAAAATAAAATATATAAAAATAAACAAAAAAACAATAAATAAAATAAAAAATAATATAAAAATAAAAGAGTAAAGCAAACAAAAAATGAGCAAGTTATTAACAGAAATAATAAAAAAACTTACAAAAAAAATCACAAATTAAATCATAACCAAACAAATTCATAATAATAAAATATCAAGAAAAAGATCAAAAACAAAACAAAATAAGATCGAAAAATATGAAACAAAAAAACTTAAAAAAAGAAGTAATAAATTAAACAAAAAAGAGGGGGCTCAAGAAGAAATGAGAGTGCTGAAAAAAAAGAGTGCAAGGGAAGGAGGTGGGGGCTAATGGAAAGAAGAAGAAAAAGAGGGTGGTGAGAGTGGGAGAAGAAGCAAAAGAAGTGAGGGTCAAATTAAATAGTTAAAAATATACTCCATCCGCCCTAAAACTTTCTTCTCAGAGCACTATTCCAATTTTACGGGAATTTATATTTATTTGTATTTTTTCATGGCCTATATTATAAAATAAAATATTCTTATCACCACTTGTTTTGTTGAACTTTTGATGTAGTTTTTAATATGTATGTTTTATTTTTTATTTCTATATCAATATTTAAATAAAATAAATTGAAAAAACTTGGGATTTTTCTTCGTTTTGCGCAACGAGAAGAAAGATATAGGACGGAGGGAGTATAAAATTATAATTTGGTCCAAAGAGAATTGATGATTACATGAAAATCGGTTTCAGGTAATTTTCGTCAATTTTTTTTTTCAAAATTCAAGTATTTTAGTGAAAGAAAATGATATTTAGCTATCAAAGTAAAAGAATAACTAAAAATTTAGGTATAAATTTACTCTTTTTTTAATTACTTTTCACACAATTTCATTTTTGTTAAAATAGAATGTTTATGAAAAGGGGGTGTGAATGGGAAAACAATGAAAGAGATAAGAAAGAGAGGAGAACCCATCCACAACACATACACAGCTAACATTAACATTTACTCCGGAGAAGTTTCAGTTAATTTTCCGAATAAAATGCCCCAAAATGAATTGCTTCACTTGCAAGTCTCCGGCGAAGCCCAGACTTATCGCATACTAATCCCCACATTCACACTATAAATCTATGATTTGCCCACTCCCCAGAAACCCAAATCTGCGAGCTAATCAATCAATCAATCCTTCTTCCTCCTTTTTCTTGAATCTTTACAACAACTCGCAGATTGCTGAGGAATTTCACTCGATTTGATCTGAACATGTAAGTTGCAGCCTGACATTCTTGTCCGATTCTCCTTTTTGAAGTTCAATTTCACTTTCACCCTTACGATTATGCTCAGATATGACAGCAGGACAGGGAATGATTTAGATAGTGACGTTAAAGTTGATTTTTTATTGGAGTAGAGTTTAAAAGAAAACAACAATTTATGAACTTTATGTGATTTGTCAATGGCGGGTTTGGATAGACATTGAGACTTGACGAAATTATTGCAATAAGGAAGGAGAGATTAGGAAGGGGTTGCTTCCTTCTTTCGTCAACTTCATTCACATTCTTGAATTTCTTGCGTGCAAGCTATTCGATGAAATGCCTTCTCAATCGGCCAAACCCTTTTTTTTAAAATTTTGTTCTCTGAACATCACCACCATTAGATGTTTCTTATACTCTGAATCCAACTTCAAGGTTATTATTTTCTCAAATCGCAATCACCCATCCAAACCCAGGCTTGTTCTTGTTGTGTCATTTGAGGCTTTAATTGCTTGAGTTTTTAGAAGCTTTTGCTCAATTTGTTGCAGGTTCTTCCATTAATGGCAATAGAAGCATATGCTTGATTTAGTTGGTACACAAATGTGTATGCTCCATATCTGATGAGCATTTATTGTCTGCTCTGAGTCCTATCATTGATTTCTTTCACTCCCTTTTTTGGCCTTGTTTGAAGATTGATATGGGAGGGCAGATTAGCAAAAAACCCGATGAGGAAACTTCGGTACCTGCAATAAACACTCTGCAGGACAAAACAGAGCTGATGAATTCATATGAAGCGGCGTGCAGGGATGACACGGATTTGCAGAATTTTGATCTGACCCTACAGGCTCGAACCAGTCAGGTGATTAGTACCCTTGCGGCAGGGGTTGAGGTTAGGTCATTATCCTTTGATTCCCTGAAGGAAGTCACAGAATGTCTTTTGGACATGAACCAAGAAGTTGTGAAAGTGATCCTGCAATGCAAGAAGGACATATGGAAGAATCAAGAATTGTTTGAACTGGTTGAGGAGTACTTTGAGAACAGCCTCAAAACCCTAGATTTCTGTGTTTCCCTCGAGAAATGCCTCAAGCGGGCCCGTGATTCCCAGCTATTGATCCAAGTTGCCCTCCAGCAATTCCAGGAAGAGAGTGAAGGGGATAACAAAGACAACAAGTACACGAAAACTCTTGAGGAACTGCACAACTTCAGAGCTTTTGGGAATCCATTCACTGAAGAGTTTTTCCAGATTTTCCAGTCTGTGTATATGCATCAAGTCCTGATGCTGGAGAAGTTGCAGTCGAAAAAGAACAAGCTTGATAAGAAGCTAAAGTACATCCATGCATGGAGAAAGGTGTCGAGCATGATCTTTGCCGCAGCGCTTGCAGCTGTTCTGATCTGCTCCGTGGTGGCTGCCGCCATAGCTGCACCTCCGGTGGCAGCTGCACTGGCGGCAGCCTCTTCCATCCCCATCGGCTCGATGGGTAAATGGATCGACTCTTTCCTCAAGAACTACGAGGACATCATCAAAGGGCAGAAGGAGATAATAAACTCCATGCAAGTGGGGAGCTATGTCACCATCAAGGACTTGGACACCATTAGGGTTCTGATCGACAGGCTGGAGATTCAGATCGAATCGATCTTAAACAACGTGGACATCTCCATTAACGAAGAGGCTGTGAAGATCGGCGTTACAGAGATCAAGAAGAATCTGGACGTGTTCATGAAGAACGTCGAAGATTTAGGGGTGCAGGCTGATGTTTGTAGCAGGGACATAAGGAGGGCTAGAACTGTCATATTGCAAAGAATCATCAAACAACCCAACCATTAGAAGGATCATCTCATTCACATGATTTGATTTCTCATATAGTACAGATAGAGTGCTGCAATTGTTTTTTCCTCATCATCTTTTTATTGTAACATGTATGTGTCATGACTCATGACAATTTCTCTTCTTAACATTATGAAATAAGGATATTGTATTTATTCATATGTCATACGGAATATCTTTCTATGAAAAAACAAAAGTTTGTTATTTATTTATTTATTTCTATGTGCTTTGTTTGGCAATTAAAATAACAAATCTCAACTGCAGCTCCAATGCCAAACCCATACCTTTGGTGTGCTCTTAAGTGTGGGTTAAAAGTTTAAAACCACAGTTTTGACTTCACACAAAGTTCTATGATGATATGCTTAGTCAATTGACACACAGTAAAACCATGTTGGGGAGTCCATTTTCATCTTTGAATGTGCCTTTTTTCTACCCTTTGATTTTGGGAGATCAAGGAAGTCAACAAGCAGTACCATGTTCTTGATACACATTGCCCGTTGAAATATCATTTCATGGCATATTCTATGGTGAACCATATAGAATATGAATATAAATAAAACAAGCATTTTCTTACTACTTAAATAAGCATTTATTTTTTTAATAAAAAAATAAAAAAAAGATTTTTTATGTAAGAAGATTCACAAAAATGATATGCACTGAAGGTGCACCATAAAAGCACTCATCATTTATTAACACCCTACGTAACCGAGAGTGATTTTTAGGGTTTTATATTTCTAATTTACTTTTTAATTATATGTTTAATATGTTACTCCCTCCTACTTTGTTTCTTTTCATTTTTGAGTTTCTTGGCCAACAATTTAATACTAACTACGGAGTATAAATTACGGAAAAAATTTATCAGATTGTAATATAAATTTAGTATTAATAAATTATTTTGTGAAACATAATTTTGAAATATAATGTTTTTAAAATATACGGAGTACACATTTATATATAAACAAAAACATTACTCACAATATTACATTAAATACCATGATAAGTCAAGGGAATAATGCCTGGAATATTTAATAACTTAAAAGAATTCACATATGTAAAATGACCTAAAACAAAATTTGTATTTAAAAACAAAAAAAACACATTCAAGATTCAACCACAACCGCAACATATTCATCTCATCAGACCATTGGTGTGAAATTTTACTCATCCAAAACACACTCATAATTCTCTTTGTAAACCCCTTCTCCATCGATACATAACGTCAAGTTTAGCATTACGCCTAATACGGTAGTTAATAAATACATATGCACTCTTTCCCTCCTCCAAAAAAAATGGTTGCATCAATCAGTGCAGTAACAAAACTGTCTGTGTTATTCCTTTGCTTTCACCCTAAACGCACAAAAGGCGAAGGGCGAAAGTTGAAATAAGTTGCCGTTGTAAGCAAAACACAGACAGTGGTGACATATATTCTGAGCCAAACAGATGCAAAGGTTAGAAATGTACATGCACTGGTGAAGAACATAACGAATGCCAAGTTTGCTAGACACTTGCAGGTAGGGAGTTCACCTTCTATTCCTCCTTCGCATGGGAAATGGCCTTCGGAATAGAAATCACAGAGAAGCTTGTCCTTGTGGCAGAATGTGTCCATCAACCATGAGGCTGCCTCGCTTTCGGAAACTGGAATGTCATTGAGATTGATGCGTCGTATGTGAATGTGAACTTCGGCGGGGTCCACTCCGTAGGCATTGTCCATGAAGGAAGGACAGTTGTTCTTGTATCCAATTGTGAGATCATACACTGCTTCATTCCAAGAAAAAAAATGGATTGTCAATGATTAATACACAAAGGAAAGACATTATTATATATAGGGGTAAACAAGAGATACTCCTCAAAGTCTAAATTTACAACAGCAATAAACCCAGTAAATCCAGCAAAAAAAGTAGTCTGCGGAGGGTGTGTATGTTGACCTTACCCCTACTCAGATGTAAAGAGGTTGTTTCTACCGGCTCAAAACAGACACATAGACATAAAGCACATAAACCAACACTAGCAAGTAGCAACTAGACCCACAAGCTACAGACTAAGGTAAAAATGCACCCGCATAAACTACAAACTAGGGCCTAGAGGTTTACCCCACTACTCTAATCCTAGATGTCCAAAGTTTCCTATTTGTCCAAAGTTTCCTATCTAAGGTCATATACTTGGTAAGAGCATAAATAAATATTAATAAATCTAAAAATATGGGAAAATAAACATTGATCACGATGAGTTTTCTTTTTAGTTTTCCATGGTAAAACCAGAAATAATAAAATAATAGCCATTAACATTTTGTTTTCTCCTTTCCCTAGTATTTTCATGGATCCAATCATATCCTTATGGAAGGTGTTGATGAAAGTTAGAGGAAAGTTAATATGGAGTAAGAAGGGATTTGAATGCTTCATGCTAGAATGCATACACCATTGTTATAATACTTCTTCACTAACAGATGTTTTCAGAGTAACTTTCACAATATTATTAATCTTTTACCTGCATAGTGAATACAAATGATAGAATAGCATAGAGTATTATTTACTGCATAGCTCCATCTCTAGTGTGCAGAACTCCAATATTGGAAACAATACCAGCAGTTAATAAAAAAGTGAGAGAAAAGTTACCAGCATCCAAAGAACCTCTCAACTCCTCTAAGCATGCACAAAATCCTTTCGTCTTTGGAAGCAACACATTCTTCAAGATTGGTAATCCATTTTCAGAAGCATATTTTTGACTGCGTTTGCACTTTTGTTCTCTGCAAAAAAATACAGAGTAGCAATTATTAGCACATACTACAATTTCAGAAGAAACACCTAATGAATCGTAAATACCAAATGCTACCAAAATAGCAATAAATTTTAAAACTTATTTTTGTTCCATAAAGTGTTCTAATTCAAGGAAAGAGGTTAATCTTAATTGAAATTTAATATATTCGTTTTAAAAAAATATTCCAAATAAGTTAAATATGTTACCTTTAGTTTAACAAACAGGATAATTTTAAAACAAATACCTAGGATGGATGATTTACAAGAGTTGTACCATTTCAATTTAAAAGGGTTGCACTCTGATGAAACATAACTCTGTTTTTGGGGCAGATGGAATATCAAAATTTTCTTCTTTAAAAGAAAGGAGTTATTTAAAATGAGAAAATGAAATATATTAAGTAAGAAGCATCTAATTAATTTGAAATGTGGAGAAAGAGGCAAGATGATAATACGTGAAATCAGTGCCTTCTGGAAAAACAGCAAGCCAAAGAGGATCTTTAGGATCTGAGTAGGAAGAGAGCATCTGCCTCAGCTTCAATTCATCAGCATCCCACTTTCTCTCCACGGGTATGAACTCCATGATATGAAAAACCCAACCAAAAAGAGGCAATCTCATCAAGCTGCTCTTGAGTATATACCTTATGGAACCTACACATCCCTTCCGCAATGCCAGGTCCCACAGGTACATCCAATCAACCTCTGTTCTATGGTTTGCAATGAGCAACACTCGTTCCCTACTAGGAACACAATCCCCAGAAAAAACCACTTTGGTCTTGTTTATCTTTTCAAATAAAAATGGCCATAGAGCTATCCAAGACCCAAAAAAGAAGGCTGTTGTGGTTCGGCTGTAGTGGACACTGAAGAATCTCAAGCACATGGCTGCCCAAAAGCTACAAAACACTAACAACGTAAATGCTGTCAGAACTAACACGACCAGACACATAATACCTCTAACAACCCTAAATGGGGTAAGAGGTCGATGTCTTGGCCCATTTATCAAAGTGCAAGGTACTTGGGAATCCATTCACTTGGGTTGTGGATTTATGTGTATCTGTCAGACCCAACAAAGTCCACTCCCCAGAAAGTACCCCCAAAACAACAACCTTAGAATGTGCAGATTTCAGCCTTTCAGTTTGAAAATGTGAACTCCCCATACATTGGCACTATCCAAAAGGGATCGGGTCATCGTCACAAGAGAGAACATAAACAGTATTTAATTAACCTGCACAAAGAGGGATCATGAGTGATATATTACTTAAACAAGTGGCATAGGAGAAACATACAGCATATGAGGTCCTGTACACTACTCAAATAAATAAGTAGACATGTACAAATACGACCTAGGAAGGGAGCTATTGGCAATTTTCGTCCAAATTCCTGGTCCAGGCCATGCCCGCCCCGCATCACAGAGGCCAAACAACATTAGAGTGGGCTGCCTGGGCTGGAATATTCTGTTTTTCCTTTCACTAAACATACCTTTATAGAGTTACATACTAAATGAAATTTAAAAAAAAACAGCAACAACAAAACATTCATTCTAATCGAAGCTACCGAAAAGCTATTAATGATGATATGTCAAGAACTTCATAATTAACCCATCCATCCATAATCAGTTTGATCTTGAAAAATCAAGAGGTCAGGGAACTGGCACTAAGAATGCAATACGTAGATGGCAAGATAAATCAGGTAAAAAAGTGAACGCAAACTTGTGAAAAATCAACATAGAAAGTGTTGAAACGAACAAATACGTACAACTCATAATTCAAACCCACACGATGCGATAATAATTTTAAAAATAAAAAATCTTCAGAAGATATTGAAAACATCGAATACAAAGAGAGAGAGAGAGAGAGATTTTAACCGCAAGAGAGAGACGCGCAATGGAGGGATGCGAGTCACCGGAAATGGAACCGTAGAGAATGCAGCGGTGCGGAAGTATGCGGCAGTCATCTGCCTGTGTGGAAGCGGCCGCCGCTAGGTTTCTAATTCATACTAGTGGAGGGGCTGTACGGACGGACGAAGAGCAGTGCCAAACAGTCAAACACTCACGGCTCAGTGCTACCGACCGATCAATTTTTATTTTCTTAGATTAGACTGATTAGTGAGCTTTCTACGTCATGTCTTAGCGTTTTGGATAAAATTTTAACGGTACAGATCACTTTGAAAACACTAACGCTAAACGCTACCTGTAGATAGCTTTTTCAAAACGCTAACGCTGTTCCCAAACATGCACTAAATTGAGTGCCAGGCCCCTTTGTTAGCGTTTTGAAAATAAAATGAGTTAAAGTCACTATAACCAACTAAGGATTTGAAACACTGAAAATAACTAGTATAATTGATTATTTAATTTAACATTTTAATGGTAATAATAAAATTCGATATCTTTCGTTCTGATCATTTTTTGAGAAACTCCTCTCGTATCATTTTACAAATAGACAATTTTAATTTACTAAATACATTTGAAAATCAATTTGTTTTACAAATACCATGTCGTTTCGATTCAGAATAATGTCTGGAAAGTATTTTTACCCAACCCAAATCTTGATAGTCACCTCTTTTCCGTCATAATCGTAAAACTATAGTCACATTTACTTATTTATTTAGACGTTTAATAGTGTTTTCTTTCCTCACTCAATTTCATTACTTATTTTTTAAAATAGAATATTCATGTTACCTATTCCCTTCGTCCCTGTATCATTTATACTTTACACAAAACAAAGTATAATTAAAATTTTTTCAATTCATTTTATTTAAAGATTGGTATATAAATAAAAAATAAAACTTACATATATATTTAAAAAGTACATCAAAAGTTCTACAAAAAAAGATGTGATAAGAATATTTTAGTTCATTAAATAGTCAATGAACACACAAATAAACAAAAGTTCTCGTGATTTTTGAATAGTGAAATATGTACATCATTTTGGGGCGGAAAGAGTATTATTTTACAGAATATTTGATATAATTTTTAAATTACTACTCTTTAATTTCAGTCAATCATCATAACATAAAAAAGAGACCTTAATCGTGGGCCCAAGGAAGTATTTTATAAAAATTTAGTAATTATATAATTAAAAAATTCATTGCATAATACTAATATAAAATTGATTTTCTTAGCCGGTTTGTCCTGCAAAATTAAAAAAATTTACTACCTTCATCCCAAAATGTCGTCTCACTTCGAACAAATAAGATTTCGTCTCTTTTAAAATTAGTTTATTTACAATATAACTATAAATTATAAACTAATTATTTCAAAACTACATCAGAAGTTTTATAAGATAAGTTTCGACAAGAATAATTTGTTTAATCAAATAATCAATAAAAACATATACAAAGCAAAACTTATTACGAACTGGAATAATAATTGAGGCGATATGTCTATGATGGAGAAGCATATAAAAATTCAAAGTGACGACCATGAAAATTTAAATCAGACTAATACCTAGGGGCATGATGGAAATATTGTTTGGGTAGTCCAATGCGAACAAAAGTGATACTTTTGTCTCAAAATAAATTTAATTGAAAAATTTCTCAAATTTCATTTTCAAAATAACATAAGAGAGAGTGTATATGACATTTTGAATTTATGTTTCTCAAATTTGTCGCCTAAATATTACATAATGTTTACAAGAGTAAACATTTACTGTTATTAATTCGATTAATTATAATTTGATATCTTTTCATATTTTCTTAATCGAATGATGCACATTGAATCAATACTATCACTTTTGTTAGGACTCAAACGTGGCTCAACTTCCCCATCTTCCCCAGTAATCTTAGAGAGTGTACAACATTTAGCTACTAAACTTCTCTGCAAGATGACAATTGGTTGCCTTAAAAGATGTGGATATTTTTGCGAGAACCCAAAGATAAATGGCTAGTGCTAATGGAGAACAAACTTTTACAGACTTATGTAACTGCCCTGAAAATGGACTTGTATGAGAAGGTACAAGTCAAACAAAGTCACACAAAGCAACATCAACCATATAGCCATACAGTCAATATAATGATTGACTCAATGCTCAAACAGAAACAAAGCAGAAATGGGATTTCACATGGAGGCCATGTCGCTTTCCACCGTTGATGGCATGCCGGCCGGCGTTGGTGGATCTACGTCGTCGCAGATGTCACCACCTTCCAATGTGAAATCACACTTCGACGACTGTTCCATCTCCCCAAAATCATCTCCATTGTCCATGTGCTTGAACATGTGGGGGAATGGTGAAGACACCCCATGGATCACAATTCTGCTGTTGTGCATCAGATCTAGACTCGGAATGGTTATGTAGTTGATTCTCATTGGCTTGACTCTGCCTCCTTCGCCGGCGGTGGTCAACACCAGACTGTGCTGAGGATCCATAGTCGGCAACATGCTTCCCTGCGGCAGGCTCAACATCTCAGAGGAAAGGATCCTCCGGTTCGGCACCACGTGAAAATGAAAATTAGAGAGATACAGAAATCCGTTACCGGCCAGGAGATGGGAGTCTTCCAAGGCGAAGACAGTCATGGATTTGAGCTTTGAGAGCTCTGCGAATTTCACTCGCATCGCCAAGGCTACGATTCTGTGGTGACTGTTATCCAATCGGATGATGGCGTCTTTCAGCATCAGAGGCATGATAGATTTCTTCGTTTCCGATGAAGAAACCGATGACGGCTGTGGAGGAAACGAGAGAGAATTGGTGTGCTCCATACTGCACGACATCGGCGATAGATGAGTCACGAAGCCTTGAATGCCGTGAATCACGATGACGCCATTGTAGAACAGATCTGGCTGAGTGATCATCGCGCCATTGATGAAAACCGTCGCTTGATCCCGAATCACGGAGGCGGAAGTGGTGATGGTAAGGCATCGGTTGTCGGCGAGAGTCTGGATCTTAGTACCAGACGCCAACCTCCGAAGGAATTCGAGCGGATAGAGTCCAGGAACAGAGTGCTCGTGTAGAAGCAGCCGCAGAACGCACGAGTGGCATGTGAGAATCGATGAATCAGCCGGGGCGAAGATGGTGATCGGAGCGCCGGTTGAGAGATTAGCGCTGGCGGCAGCAGCGGACAGCTCCTCGAAACCTAGAGCACGCAGAATGTTCGCGAAGACAGGAGGCGCATAAAGTTGAGCGTCGTACGAGTACTGCTCCGGCGACGGTGCAAACGCCGGAGATAACGATGAATCTGAACGGGAAACGGCGTCCGTCGTAGCTCCGGAGATGAAGAGCGAGATGAGAATGAGTAAGACGAGGAGAATCTGCAGTTGCAGAGCACCGGCGGCCATGGCGGTTCTTCTAGAGAGAGAAAGAGAAGCTTCGCGTGATTGAGAGAAATCAGAGAATGATGAATGTGTGCAGAGTGAGGAGATTGGTTGTGGGAGGAAAGGGATTTAATACAGAGATTTAATGGCGGGAAGAAAACGGACCGCACGGGCAGTCAGTTGGGAATTCCGTTGGAGAATGATTTGACCGGAATGACCTCCACCGGACGAGCTGGAATAACACGCGCCGCTTCATTTTTACCGATCACTATCGATTGTGTTGGTATGAAAACGGAGGTAAAAAAACAAAATATAGTCACAAAATTATTTTTAAAAAAATCAGAATACTTTGAGCTAGAGTCACAAATAACTTGGATACAAACTTACTAATTGTACACTTTTCTAAGTGAATAAAATGATTTTAATTTATTTAAAAATAAAAATTTAAATACACAAAGAAAGTTTGTGTCCAAATTATTTGTAAAATTTGTGTCCAAATTGTTTATGACTCTAACATTTGTCAAATACTTTTCTCAACCATAATAATTGATGAATCTTCTCATAAAAAGGGGAAATACTTGGTTCACAAAAAAAATGATCACAAATCTCACAAACTTAGTTCATATTCTCTTCACCTGATTTGATAGGAATAAATTCTAATCTAGTCTGAATTAGTTATATTTAAAGTTATTTTTTATTTGATCTGGTTCTAATAATAATAAATAATAAGTAAAAAAATAAGTTGAGGAGAACAAGGTCTTACTATTTGTAAACTTCAATTAAAAAAACAAAATAGTCTAGAATAACTTTAAAATAGGAATTTAAACAATAAAAGTAAATTTTGTGAAAATTATGAGCATTTTGTGTGTGAACCTAGCATTACTGAAAAAAATTAATGAAGCAAATTACAAAGTTTAATGGAGAAACTTCCCAAAAGCCCGGCTGCGTTAGTAGAACCATTTATTATACCCTATGTACATCATGTTCATCTATAATAGAACCATATTATGTATGCAAAATGCATAAATCCTTTTTCAACCTAGCATATGATGACTGTTAATATTGTGAAATGGAAGCACCACCATGTTAGAGAGTTCTGAAATCTTTAGCATAATGTTTTTTTGCACTAGGTGCAAGTATGTAGACATGAAATGTTTGTTTCCAAACTCCTAGGAACAATAGTCAGATCATCACTAGGACCTCCCATGAGACAAGATTGGTCGAACCGCGGCTTTAAAATCGTCATAAAATCTTTGTTCAGAGAACAACGAAGCTCGCCTCCTTGCAGCTGCAGCCATCTCCATCCTCTGGGCACCAGACATCTTTATGACTTCAACAATGGCACCGGCATATTCTTCCACATCTTGCGCCAGAAATCCAGTCTGCTTTCCATCTTGGGGTAATACAATGTCCATCTTGGGGCCAGCAGAATTATGAGCTGAGAGAAGGATGTGAAAACGGTTAAAGTTGGGTTTTATAAGCATCGCGAATGAAGAAATGCTTGAGGGACTTTGAAAATAAGAACCGACCGATTGGTATGGCTCCGGCAGCCATGTACTCCACAACGCATATGCCAAAGTGCTCATCTATCATCGTATGTATACCAGCAACGGCACAGCCTAAAAGCCTCACAAGATCACTGCATCACCCCCAGACATAAAGTTGAAATTGCTACCACCAGGTTTAGGCAAGATAATCAACTAATAAATGTGATTTAAAGCATAGAGAGAATAGAAAGTTATCAACAAAAGATAGCTGAATAGATCTTAAACACCACAACTGCTGACCATCTAGAAAGACACGGAAAGTATATATCGCAATTTTACCATTTTGGTAGTCATACAAGTACTAGAAAGCAATCATTAGCACAATACACGAAGAAATGATATAAACCTGTACGCTACGTTCTTGTGGAATTCCACATCATTTTCAACTTTTAGCTCTTTTGCCATGTCCTTCAACTTTTGAAGTCTATTCTCATCTGCTTCGTTTCTACAACTACCAACAAGTTGGAGCTTGGGCCTCGGTAGGTTTGGTTCTAACTTTTTTATGGAAAGAGCCAAAGCCTTCAATTGGAGAGGGTGGGACTGGTGCACAGAAAGCCAATTAAACATGACTTTAACTGTGTTTTCATGCCTCAAATAGTAAAATGCAACTCGAGGGGAAGATACCCTCATTTCATATTAATTTTGTCATATAAGAACGCCCACCTTTTCAGGACGAAATTGAGCTACAGATATAATCGTAGGACGCTCCATTGGCCTTTCAAGAGGGAGCTCCTGTATGAAACTAAATAAGTCAATGCACAAAGAGTTACCTTCCATCCCATAAAAAACTTTCTAGTTTGACTATCACATAGTTCAAGAAAAGGAATGAGAGTGAAAAGTCCGCGGTTGAAATTTCTTTGGAGGAGAGTGAAATATTGTGAGTCACTAAAATGAAATTGATAAAGTCTGAAATTTATTCTGGGACAGACAAAACAGGAAAGAGTTGTTTTTGGACGGAAGGAGTAAAAACAAAAAAAACTGAGTAGGTAAGCACAAGGACAAATATGTAAACCTGAAGCCTTGAAGTATCACAAGGAGGATATACCCTCCTAGTACGAGATGCTATTCCCCAGAGCTTCTCAATATGAGATTGAGTCCACGAGGAATTCACCATTGCTAGATGTGACCATGAACCAACAAAACCATACATCCAGCTAAAAATTGTATAATAAATAACTTTGCACCGCGACAATAAGCCACTGTAGGAAAATAACATTGGTAGTATCATATGTTAGATCAGTTAGCGGAAGAGATCATGATATTTAAATCTGTTAAAATCAGGTGCCTAAAAATTGACAGATCGGAAAGTTGATCATTTACCACACATAAAAAAGTTAAAAAAACATATATGAAGCCCAAAAGGTACCTCTTAGCAATCAAGGCATCATTATTGTACATAGAATTCCGAGAATGAACGCGCGACAGCATGTCCAAGCTGATTGTGGGGTAATGTGTATAGCACATTACTTTGCATCCAAAGGTCCGGGCAACTGGATAAGTAAAAGCATATCCGCTTGTATCTAAATAGTATAGAGGTGTAAACTTGGAGAGAGCTTCCCATGAAAGATAGACAGAACCAAGGCTTTGACCAATCATTGTGAATCGAGGATACATGGTCTCTTCGATCCATTTTCTCTTATATAGATGGACCACCTAACATAAGACTGCAAGATGTCAATAACATGCAATATATGAGTATGTCATTAATCACTCATTAAATACATCCAAAAAAAGATCAGCTAAAAAGAAGCTGTTCGATAATGCACTTTAAAAGAAGATACAAATTTAAAATAAAAAGGCCAAGGAGCTAAGGTGTATAACTGATGACGCTATACTCATGTGCAAATCAATCTTTACACGAACATTTATGGCCTTGTTAATTTCTTCTTGGTGATCTTGGTTAAGATGAAACATGTCAGTATTCATATGTGAGTTCTTCACGGAAAGGAAACCCAGATTCATCTGTATTCAAGAATTCACTTTTTTCAGAAACATGTTATGCTATTCCGGATATGATTTCCGTCCAAAAATTACATGAAATGAGCAAAATTCTAGTTGAAAGGTTGTATTTTTAAGCCCCTCTTGGAGCCCGAAACCAGTGTGCTACATCAGTTTATGGCATTGAAGCTCCTCCTTCACATTTGCCAATAAACATTCAATACTCGATAGGTATAGATCACACATTGCAATCCTAAAAGCAATACTACTAAAATTAATACCGAGTAATTTTCAAATTATCACATTTCATGCTCTACTAATTCTCCAAATACCTGAGGATGATTGAGCAATTCGACACCGAATCGACCAAAGGCGCGAGCGTGGAGACTTTCGGGAGAAGCATCGTGGTCTCCGGTGTAAATAACACAGCGGAGATCGGGGTACTCGTCTTGGATAGCCTTGACGGCACACCAGAGGACTCGCTCTCCGCCGCCACCGTCATTGGTGTAAGGGTGGAAGATTCCGACGGCTTTTTTCCTGTTCCTCCGCCCACTGAGCACGGCTGCAGCGAGCCGCAGCACAAGGGCGAGCAGTAGCGTAGTGATTGTGATCAGAGTCCAATTCGCCATTGACCCAAAGTTCGATCTGGAGAGGAAGGTGCACATACGAGAAGGCCGTCTCCTTTCAGTAATTTCATTGCATAATGCCTCCCAATACTTTAATTTCTTGAGTTTTGCATTTAACTAAAATAAGATATTTGATTTATTCCCTCCGTCCCGAAATATTCTTCCCATTTTCCTTTTTGGTCCGTCCGAAAATAATCTTCACATTTCTTTTTTTAGTATGCTTTTTAAGGCTAAATATCAATAATACCCTTCTATTTTATCACAAATCTACTTTTTTAATGTTTTTTTAATAAAAAAGAAGATTTAAAAGTTTATAGTTTATGCATTTTTAAAAATTTTGCATTTTTTTTACTATTCCTTAATAAGCGTGCCAAGTCAACACGGAAAGAAAATTTCCGGACGGAGGGAGTATATAATTTATACGCAATAAATATGTCTATGTATAATATGGAAATACATATAAACATATTTTGTGTATAACACATTACATTTTATAAAATACAGTTTATTATATATTTTAAATGTTCGAGATATGAATATGTACATGTTCTAAATTTTTTGTGTTTTGAAAATACGCTTTATTATATGCAGATAATTACATACTCCGGGGTATATATAAACAAAGTATCTAATGTAAATACACAAATATAAATAATAATTTTTTTAATGAAACTTCACAATAGAGTTTAAAAAATTTGATTCTCTTTTTATTTAGTTTTTATTTGATAATATATACTCTCCCTAAGTCTAAGAAAAAACTTTTTTGTTTAACATTTGTAGAGTCTGGGAAGAGTGTTGAAAATTAAAAAATGTAGTTTGAATTTATTTTAAAGAAGAGAAAAAAGTTGTGAAACTTCTAATCCTTCTTTTAAAAAAAGTAAAATTTTAACGACGGATAAAATGAGAATGAGTAAAGTCTATTTTGGACAAATAACAACAAAGTGATTGTATTAGGTAGGGCAATAAATGGATCAAATGATATCATTATTTTTATCATGTGCCATATGTACAGTGAGGTCATACACACAAAAATTCCCATTGACCACTTCGCATCAATCTTTATAGGTTTACTTATTTCTCTAGAAATATTTTTATTTACCATATGAAGTTGTTAACGAGATGGAAAGAATATATATTTTGATATTAATTAATTTAGCAGTTAAAATTTAATATTATTATAATAAAAATAAAATTTGGGATAAGTGTAACCATAATTTTTTTTGACGATAATTAAGTTATTATATAAGCAATTGATGCGAAGTAGTCCGAATTTTATTTGGTTTAAATGTTTGTTGAAAAGTTAATGTGTTGTCCTACCAAAAAGTTATAGTGAAATATTTATTCGATACGTATTATACGCAATTAAATTTTAAAACATTAAATATATATAAATTTAAAAGTATTTTTAAAAATCATACACATACATAGATATAATACGCGTATCATGTTTAAAAATTATATGGTTTATTAGTTACATAAAATAATGTTTTATAAACATTTTACAAGATAAGTTAAATAAAATTATGGTTATATCAATGTTTAATACTCCGTGATAATTTTAATATAATTAATAATCAAATTTTATCAAATTTTACGGCAAAAAAAATAAAAAATGAACAAATATTGAAAAGTGTCTCAAAGGCCGCACACCTGAAAATGAAGCTCCAAAGTGGAGAGGGAGCTACAGAGATGGATGAAGATAGAATAGCGCTGGTGTTGGCTAGAATTTCTGAGCTGAGTTCCAAGACCACAAATTGCATCGCCGCCGGAAGAACAAATGGAAGGCGGGAAACTGGGAAACACGGCTTCGACGACGCAGACATGGAGGCCGAAGTCGACGGTTCCGATGAAGCCACGGATTGCCTTTTAGCCATCCGAGAGGCTCTTCGGAAGCTCGAACTTCAAGTCTCGTCTTTGCAGGTGGTTTCTCTCCTGCTTCATACTCTGCTCTGCTCTAAAAAAATTTGATTTTTTTGTTTTTGTATATTTAATTCCACCCACCCGAATCCATTGATTTCTACCTGATACTGCGTGTTTTTTCCTTGAAAAATTTGATTTTTTTGTTTTTTTGCTGGTATTTTCTTGGAGTTATGTGGAAGAATGTCTAACCTAGGGTTTTTGACTGAATTGAATTGTTGGAGTTCTAATCTGTTGTGTTCTGTTAACCGTAATGAATCTCTATCCATAGTCAATCAACCAGTTAGCAATTCCAAAAATGTCTAACCTAGGGTTTCTGGTGTCCCAAAAATGTGTCCCGCTCTTCGGATGCTGACACATAGCACAAAAATGTGGCCCCACTTCATTGTGGTGCTATGTGGTAGGATCGGGAGAGTGAGACATGAGGGTGAGATAACATTTTGGGACATGGGATCTGCTCTCCGACATGCCTTCACACCCTTGGTTGCCCGTCGCAGACAGCCATAGATGAATGCTCTTGACAGTTCTCTGTCACTTCCTTGGTGGCAATGGGAATGTTGTTTACTATTTTAAGGGTGTGCTTAGTTTAGTTCGAAGAGAGGAAAGTGAAAGGAATGGTGATAATTAGTGTTCGTTTTTTTTTTGGAAAACTTTTGATCACCGTCCTTCCATTTTCCTCCCCTCCAACCAAACATGCACCTGACTGGCAAGTTGTCTTACCTCGTACTCCTAGAATGTTTATAGTAGTTTTGTTTAGAAACATACCCCGATTGGTGCTGCAACAATCAGCCCCCTAGACATTAGGTGCCCCTAGGTAGTTGCACAAAGTTCACATTTGGTGTTCTTTAGGCAAAGTGCATCACTGCATAAGGCAGGCAGACTAGGTGCTTCCACACACCTTAAACTATCATATTTTTGGTAAACAGTAACACTCCATTTCTTTTTTTGGGATTATACTGTTTTTGCTTGATGTTGTATTGAAATGCTATGATATGATTCATAATAATATCTTAGCATATTTCGAATTTATCTATCATGACTAATGTTGTTGGTGAGTGTTTGTGCTTTGCATTTCATTCAGGCACTGCAGCAGCAACAGTTATACGAGAGAGAAGAAGCCCTGTCTGGAATTTTCTACTCCCAAGAGGAGTTGATGCAGAAGCTGAAGGAGTACAAAGGGGAGAACTTGGATGTCATACAGGAGGCAATTGCTTTTGTTGGCGAAACAGTAGAAGAAAACAACGACCTCTTGCTCCCACCGTACCCAACCCGACCATCATCTTTCCTGCTACCCCCAAACAAGACTCACATTTCCCATTTCAACACGTCAGGTGAAAGAAACGCATCGAGGAAAGATGTCAATGGACCATCAAACCAAGCAAAGGCCAAAAAGAGTCCGTTGGAAATGGCAAAATATCTCATTGGGGGAGTGGCAAAGACAGCAATCACTGTTTTGGGGGTAATCTCTGTGTTGACACTTGCTGGTTTTGAGCCCAGTCTTAAGAAAAGGAATGCCCACTTCAAGTTGATGAACCTATCGACGCCGCCCGGGGTTGATGAAAATGAAAGAAAAATGGAATGCCCGCCGGGGAAGGTAGAGGTGGTTGAAAATGGAGAAGTTCGATGTGTGGTGAGGGAAAGGGTTGAAGTTCCATTTCAGTCTGCTGTTGCAACACCTGATGTAAGTTATGGGTGTGGATGATTTTTTTTTTCTACTTCGTTTTCTGTGTTTTTTTTTGTACCAGATATTGATAAATGGTTATTTATTTATTTTTACCCTGCTAGAATTCTGCAGTTTGTGAATGGGTATGACAAAATCCACCCTTAAATGACTTAATCCACTCTTTCCTTCCAAATTTGCTATATGCACTCTCTAGATGGCAAATGTCAACATTTTAAGAGTGTGAGTAGATTTAGCAAATTTCGATGAAGCCAGTAGATTTAGAAGTGTATTCAATCAGGAGTTTGTAAGATTTTTTTTTTAAATTTTAAAAGTTAGCGTTATTCAATTGATATATTAAAAAGTTATTTAAAATATGAAGATATTTAATTCAGAGTTATAGAGTTATTAAAAAATTTGATGTATTCAATTCATATTTTAAAATATCACTCTAAATCCAATGGTATTCAAAAGTTGGTAGATTTTCAAACACTCTTATAAAATATAGATTTTGATAGATTTAGAGAAAAAGATTAACGTTGAATTAAAATATTAAAAATATATTCTATGCTTTTATTTCCAAAATAGGACTTAAAATGTATTTACAGTGATAATCATGACTATCCGCATTATCAAAAAATATAGTAAAATATTTATGTATAGTGTTACATTATCACAATGCAAACACTTATTTAGAGAATAAAAATATGGAACTATTTTTGTACTCTCCTTATAATGCATATGAGGAGGGATTGAAGGCAGTAATCCTGATTTATAGTGCATACGGGACTATACAATATTGTTGCCAACCTTGTTTTTACAAATAAGGACAGTATAGTCTTTTTAGTAATGTTTTCTACTCCCTCCGTCCCTAAATATTCACCACATTTGCTTTTTCAGCAGTCGCGAGAACTTTTGTTTATTTCGACGTTTTCATTAGTTATTTGATAAAATAAAATATTCTTGACACCTCTTATTTCGAAGAACTTTTCATGTACTCCGTAGTTTTTTTATATATAAATTTTATTTTTATACCAATATGTAAATAAAATGTATTGAAAAAACTTGATATTTTGCCTCGGGAATACAAATGTGGCAAATAATTTGAGACCGAGGGAGTATTTACGTAAAATGCACCCTTTTAAGTTTTTGAGTGTGAATATCAATTCTGAAAACTTTATTTTTGTTGTTAAAATATGAATGAATGTTAATATCCCACCCCTTAAAAAATGAATGGGGCAACATTGTTGGCGGGGAAAGTGAGAGGACCACAAAATGCCCCTTTAGCTACTCTCTCTCGTTTCAAACGCCATTAGAACATATATCATCTCCCCCTACATGCCCCCGCCCCCTCGGATTATCCGACGACGTTCCGTACAATCTCAGTCGCCGTCGATTGAAACATAACAAGAGCAACGAAGATGGCTGCAGCCGCCGCTAGTCTCCAAGGCGGCTCCGCCTCCCCCTCCGCCTTGTCCCCGTGGAACCAGCTCCCCGCCGGTTCCTCCCCGTGGACCCACGAGCACGCCGCCGCCGCCGAGACGGCCTCGACCGCGGATGTCCGGGAAACCTCCCTCGTCGGCTCCCTCATCCGTGAAGAGGGCCACATATACTCCTTGGCCGCTTCCGGCGACCTCCTCTACACCGGATCCGACAGCAAGAACATCCGGGTCTGGAAGGACACCAAGGAGTACTCCAGCTTCAAGTCGAACAGCGGCCTGGTCAAGTCCATCGTCATCTTGGGGGACGACAAGATCTTCACCGGCCATCAGGACGGCAAAATCCGCGTCTGGAAATTCGCCGACCAGAAGAAGAAGACCTACAAACGCCTGGGAAGCCTCCCCACCACGAGAGACTCCCTCAAAAGTTCCATGAACCCCAAATCCTACGTCGAGATCAACAAGAAAAACAAGAATGCCCCGCGGATCAAACACCACGACGCCGTCTCGTGCATGAGCTTGGACGAGGAACAAGGGCTGCTCTACTCCGGCTCATGGGACAAGACCATCAAGGTCTGGAAACTATCCGAGAACAAATGCGTCGAATCAGTCAACGCCCACGATGACGCGATCAACGCATTGGTCGTCGGCTTCGACAGCCTGATCTTCACCGGATCGGCCGACGGAACCGTGAAGGCTTGGAGGAGGGAGATGTCGTCCGCCGGCGTGAAGACGCCCACGGCGACGAAGCACGTGCTGGTAGACACGGTGCTGAAGCAGGACAACGCGGTGACCTCCCTCGCCGTGAACATCTCGGCAGCGATGGTCTACGCGGGGTCATCCGACGGGCTGGTCAACTTCTGGGAGAGGGAGAAGAGCTTCATGACTTACGGAGGGGTTCTCAGGGGTCACAAGCTGGGCGTGCTCTGCCTCGCAGCCGTGGCGAACCTGGTGCTCAGCGGTTCCGCTGACAATAGCATCTGCGTGTGGAGGAGAGAGGAGGGGGCGGTCCACGTGTGCATGTCAGTGTTGAACGGTCACAGTGGGCCCGTGAAGTGCTTGGCCGTTGAAGCGGAGAATGGCAAAGACGCCGGGGAGCAGCGGTGGAGCGTGTACAGTGGGAGTTTGGATAAATCTGTTAAAGTTTGGAGAATAGTTCAGCCGGCGAAGCAGTAAACAGGAAATGGAAGATCAGACAGACCATTTTACAGTCACATACGTACATAATACTACCATACATATATTTATATATATTTGGACACACAGTAGCAGTTCGCAGATAGAGTAGAGGGGATGCAATACTAAAATCCCAAGATTTTTTCCTAGTCCAACCATTTCATGTTTGGTATGGGACTTTTGTGTCATAAAAGGCATTGTAAACCCACCCAGAAAAAAAGAGGTAAGATTGTTGAAAACTTGACTGTTTCATTCTTCAAATGCTAATAAAATTTCAAACGACAATGATGATGATGATGATGATGATGATACTTATAATGTATACTCAGAATCTATGACTAATATGGGCGCCTTAAAGTTAAAAGTGATAAGACAACAGTTGTACAATGGTGGATGATCTTTTCAAAGAAAGATAAAGTATTGATTTTAAACTCTACAGTTTCCAGATCAGTTGAGCTTCCAAATTTGGGAAGAAAAGACAAGGTAAATCTCATTTCTACCTTTGATACTTGAATGATTGCTAAAGAATGACTGAATTTAGCAATACCATCAAATCAAAATTATTAAAGGAAAAAAAATAACATGCGTGGTTTGGGAAAGAAAAGACAAGGTAAATCTCAATTTTTACCTTTGTACTTGAACGATCGCCAATGAATGACTGAATTTGGCACTAGCATCAAGTCAAGACCATCAAAGTTAATAAAAATAAAAGATCTGAACTAAATACGAAAACAACACTATATTAGATGTGGAGGAAAGTGAAATTTACTCATCAATATGTAGGGGTTCATTTTCGGCATGTCCGCCATCAATTACTTACAGTATGTGCCACAAAGGAGCTAGTTCGTTCAGTTACAGGGAAAATTAATTCATGCTTTTGGCAGTAGTGCATATAAGAACCAACCAACTTGTTTGCCATCCTAAGCAAGTGATAAAAATGCTCTTTTCTTTATAGGCATCAACGTTGTCCTCACAGCAAGAAGACAATCATCTGCATAGAAGCACAATCAAGCATTATTCACTACCATATATGGATATGGATCTTCTAAAATAACTCAATGGTATAGTTCATGCACGGAAGGTCCATAATGCTTCAAAACTTAAGGGGCCCTACTGTGAAGTTTTGGACCCTCTATGCAATAACTTGGTGGAGTTATTGCCATGTATATGATAAATCCTTTGTGATAATACTCAATTTTTTAAGAAAAAATACTAATAAAAAAATGTAAACAGATGAATTATGCAAAAATGGAAAACTCACTTCTCAATGTGTTGATGCAGAATGTGTCAATCCCTTTAACTGCCTTCGGGGAGATATCATGAAGCAAAGCCAGTGCATGCTTGAGCCGAGATCATGAAGCAGGGAAAGAATCTCTCAACATATTATTTTTACCGCTTTCAAAATTGAGTTATTCCGAGCATATAGGCAAGTGCTCATGAGTCCCGCGGGGAGGGGGGGGGGGAGATTTTGGCAAAGAGGTCATTATCATATCATGCGTATAGGCGAGCGCTCCAGGTACTTCTAAGAGTCCCGAACAGACCCCCTGCCCCCAAACTTCTTGAACAAAGCAGTTCTGCAGATGGTGAAGAATTCTAAAAGACCTTTCAGATCCAAGGTGTCCATCCCTCATACATATTGCAAAGATTATCTATACTGGTTGCCTGCTTGAGCAAATAATCCACTTGATCGCCCACAGTTAACTCTCTGACAGCCCCAAAACAAGTACATAAGTAAAACAATTGCAACAAGTCTTACAAAAGAGTGATCTGAATAACTGAAAAACATTATACAGAGTACATTTATACCTGTCATCTACAATATCTCGACCATCTAATTTCATCTCCATTCGCTTCAAAATTGACACAGCATAATGATTTTTCCCTTGAAAAACAAATTATACATGTAGAACAATGTTACAAGGCGTAAAAACATCAAGAATTGAGAAGATTGTCTACTCTTTTTTTAGAGGCAAGGGTAACGGTGATGGGAGTCAATGAACAGAAAGTGCAAGGATACTCTATCACTGCAAGTTTAGAGAAAAAAACACGAAATACTACCACAATACACAAATTTCGAAAATCACCTCTGGTCCGACTAGAGGCTCCAGCATTTGTAAACACAGGTTCATTAGTGCCCTCACCCTTTACTTGGCTAGATGGCAATGCTTCAAGTTTTGGAAACAATTTCAATCCAGAAATTTCCTGTTTCAGAAAAACATAAAATGTAAGTAAGCAAGCTATTGTTTGTTACATAATATTCTAGCCAGGGCCTCCAACCTGTATATTTTGAGATATTGGTGGTTCAGAAGATGAGAGTTTTGGAAAAGGAATTCCAGCAGAAGGGGACAGATGAGAATGCTCCTCCATGCCACCAACACTATGACGAATTGGTTCGATGATATCTGGGCCGCTTGAATTATCTGTTAGACTTGTCTGAGATGATGTGACCCCAGAATTTGAGCTGCCACTGGCTATGCTTTCAGGGGGGGATATCCAACCTTTTTCGTTCAACGAAAGTCGGCTCACATCAATAAAAATTTCACCTGTCTCTCCGTCACTTCCAGAAATCTCATTTTTCATGTTGTAATTGTTATCAAGATTAAATATATCAGGATGTAATGGATTAAGATCATCTGAACTGATTTCCTGGATTTCTCCTAATCCTTCAAGAGCCTGAAAGTAATGAAGTAGCACAAGATTAGATCCTTGTTGAAAATCAAAACACACATAACACATTTTAAGGGGAGTTTAGCCAATTACTTTGTGAAGGTTTCCTGCATGTAGACTTGCAGATTGTGCTAGCTTGGTGAGCATGGATAGAAGTCCTTTGACAGATGATGTAACAAAAGGAACCAAAGGCTTAAATGATTGATAAGTTTCCTGGATTTTTGAGTGGTAAGACTGGAATATTGCTTGTCCATGGACTGGTGATATCTCTGCATTTGTCTCTTTCTCCTTTGCCATTGCTTCAGACAGGGCAGTAGCATCCTTCGATAGCAGAGTTTCAAGTGGAAGTAAAATAGTACAGACCTGAATTGATTGAAAAAAAAAGCTCTGAGAATATAAATGAAAAAGGGAATCAGTGTATAACTCAAAAATTCTCTTCTATTGCCTGGATTGGTTTCCGTAACAGGTTGCCAATCTGTTGTGTCAATGTTCATATTCAGGTACTGTGTGTAAGAATATTCGTACATGGCCTTTGAAACGGGAGATGATTACTTTGAGAAGCATAATCAGATAAATATGCAAAGATTATGGTGTAGCATGTTTAAAGAGCAAAGCGGGCTGTGTGGCATTTTGCTCTACGCTCTAGTGATCTACACACTTTGGAAAACTCTGAATGCTATCTATATGTACTCAGTGAGTGTGAGCACTACACCCACTACTAATGTGGTAGCTAAGATTAGGACTCTCATCTATTCTATAAGATTTTATATATACAATATCCTGCTTGGAGCTTTTGGGTATAATTAGACAGGACATTGTTTTGATGTGATCTTTTTGAGGGCTTGATGTACCCCACCCCCCAAAAAAAAGAAAAGAAAATAGTAGTGGCTAGCTTCCTACTACCCCAAAGATCGTTCTCCTTCTCGCCTCTAGTTTGATATTATTGCAAAACCAGTGTGTTAAGTTTGATAGCGCCTTCAAGTTGGAAAAAATCAATTCAACTATGGTTTTTCCATAACTACCTTAGGAACTACGTGGTTGTGTACAGAGTAGATACCTTGGAGAAATTGTATGTAATCTCGCAAATATGTACTTCCTCTGTCCCGGAATTATCTTCCTTCACTATTCCAATTCCAAAATCATGGTAACTTTTGCTTATTTGTATGTTTTCATTGATTATTTGATAAAATAAAATATTCTTGTCACCACTTGCTTTGTAGAACTTTCGATTTAGTTTTTAAATATGTAAGTTTTATTTTTTTTATTTATATACCAATCTTCAAATAAAAGGAATTGAAAAAACTTAAAAGTTCACTTTGTTTTGCGTAAAGTAAAGATAACTATGGGACAGAGGGAGTATATTTATAGCATTCAACTAGTCTTTAAAAAAATAGTATTCGCCTAGTCATGGCACAATGTTCTTGGTTCGTATACAGGGATTCCTACATAATCTATTGTCATGATTGATTCTTATCAATTGTATTCCAAAAGAACAATTAGACCAGTTAAAGAGAAAAAGCATCTGTGGATGGATAGTATAATCACATAAGAGCAAATGAAATCTTTTGGGTGGGGACCATTTCAAAATACACAAAACATTGAATGAATAAAGCCTAGGGTCAGAATGATAAAATCTAATAGACGAGAAAAAATATTACCTTTGACAGATCTTCCATCATGGAGGAATGCAAAGCCACAGCCTCCTTTGCTATACTGTGAACATCATGCACCCCTTCTGTTACAGCTAGGACCTATAGATGAGGAAATATAGAAAATAAAAACACAAAGTACCATATATAATTAAATACAGCCAATGTCATAGCTATCCTATGTTATCATGACGTTATGTAGTAGGCCACTAGGCGTCCTGGTGATGGGAGGAGCTGCCAAGTTAAATCGACTCGCCAGAAGGAGAAATGGGTTGTCCGGCGTCGTGAAAGTGACGACAAGGCATCCCCCATCAGTTACTTCAACGCTAGATTTTTGGTAATCAACCCAAGATCCGCTCCATACCTGCCACTGTTTGGCTCTCCAGATCCGCTAGTTAGATACTCACCCTCTCTGTTTTCCCTTGATTCTTCTTTCTTCCATTTGCTTTTGTTTTTTTATCTTTTTCCTTTGACACTTGTATTCTTCTTCGTTTTCAGAGTCACGACTCCTATTTTTGTTTTCATATTAGTTACGGAGTATTTTGTTAAGAAGTATTTACTCTTGGTTTTGCAAAACTAGAAATTCAATTGGTTTTTTTCATTGAGAAGTTACTGTTAAATGTTTAAATTGTGCTTTAGAGAGCAATAAATAATTTCAGTAATAATGCTTTGATAAAAATAAAACTGGTGATGTTTAATAATGGTTTTTTTGTTATTTATTTTTGGTTTTGTATTTTGTACATAATATCCATAAAAAATATATTGACTTGGAAGTTTATGAATTACAATACATATCATATTATATATATGACTTGTCACATAACACTCACCTGGGCACCGTGATAAGTAATAATAACTATGGAGCATGTCGTTAGCTAAAGAATATAAACCTAAAACAAAAACACTGAGTAGATTTTGACACCAAGGTCGGGTGTCATATCATGACACCGAACCCTGACGGTGCTCTCTTGGACCCCAAAATTATTCCTATCCCCAAACCCCCATGCCCCCCCCCCAATTTGCCAACTTGCTACATTAAATACAACGAATTTGGGGAGGGAGAGACCAGGGCCGGGGTAAGTAAAACTTTGTGGTCCAACGGAGCACCGCGGGGGCCTCAAATGGCTGGTGTCATAATACGACATTGGAATCCAGTGTCAAAAGAACTGGACCATTTAGTTCATTCCAATGCACTTTTTTCTGTTTCAAAAAACTTCCTTTTATTTACAATAATGCCACCACAAATTTTTGCAAATCTCAAAGTTTTTACTTCATCTTAGCCATTAGATCGGAAATCCAATGCACCATATCAACTCTCTTTTCAGGAGAAGTGCACATTGTTATGTGAACCAAAGCACACACACACGCACACACATATACACATACAGCACACACGAGGATTAAACTGAAATGAAAATCTATGTTGCCACATTCAAGCATGGAGCTACATTCAAAAGCATCAAAAGCTGGCACTCCACAAGGGAGAAAAGATAGCATCAAAAGCACCATACCTCTTCGAGCATGGTGCCACATTCAGATGTCATAGCAGTATGCCCTCTTGAAACACTTCCGAAGGCCGATAGGGCAACACTTGCTTCATAAACACAATCCCTCATTGCAAGAATAGTATTTTGCAGACCTCCTTCAAAACATACAAGTACCAGTGTTACCAAAGAATAAAGTTAAAAGATGTGTAAACAATTCTTGAGAACAAGCATCCATGCATTTTCAGCTTTGCAAGTAGTCAGTGTCATCCGAAAAGTCACCTATGAGATTTAGAGTGTCCATGTTCGGGTTGTGATTTGATGCTACAATGATATTAGCTAAAAATTTACTAAATTAATCTAATGCAGCATACATCATTTCATGCTACAACAATATTGGCTAAATACTACTCCAAATGATTTTAATGCAGCATAGATCATAGTGAAGAGCCATATTTTACCTGATGCCGAAGTTGCTTTGACAGAAGCAATGCAGAGTTCATTAGCTGCAGTGAGTAAACTACTGGAAGCAATCTCCACACTACTCTGTGCGTGTTTCAATTCTTGTTCAGTTCCTGATATGTAAAAAGAATATATTCATTGCACATAACAAGAAGAATATATGTACTTTCATTTCAACCGACACGGCGACACATGAATGATGTTGAAAAATTACTTGTAAAAGAGTGAAATGAATCTTCCAAATTTGTTATAGAATTTAGGTAAGCTTGCTCCCAGATCCTTCCATCTGAATTAATCCTTGATGTACAAAGTTCTTCTGAACCCCGAAAAAATCCATCCCTTGACACTTCAAATTCCAAAATAGAGATGCATAGTTTCATCACATCTGACGCCTTTTCTCGAGTTTCAGACAACAACTGCCTGCGCCTAATAAGATGTTCATGAAATTCAAGGGGTATTCCTGGATTCTTTACTGATGCATTACTAGATGCACTGGTACACCCACCTCCGCAAGCCCAGCCCATTGCTCTCTCTAGTTGCCCTTCTGCAGTGACAAATGTTCTCTCACACACATGTATTCCTTCTAGTGATTTAGCTATCTTTGCAATGGATGATTGCAAACTTTCGATCAATTTTGGTCTGCTGATATTAAGAAGAATTGGAATTATTTTGTCACCACTAGCAAGAAATTTATGAGACATCATTTTGTGGCTTTGCAACGGGCTCACAGTCATATCATACATCCATTCCATCTGAACAATTTCCAAACTAGTCTTCAGAAGGTTATCCTTTAACTCATTCACCTGCCTCTTCATGAGAGAAACGGCTGACCGTGCTGCTCTGACAGTTTCGTGTGCATTGCAGTACTCCTCAAGCATAATTTGCACTTCTTGTATAGTCTCTAAACTATTCTTAATCTGATCAAATGTAAAGTCTTTGCTTGACTCTGCCATTTTCGTAAGTGATTCAGTTTCTTTCTCTAACATTTCCAAAAGAAGAGGAGCGACTCTCTCTTTAAGGTACTGCCCAACACCTTTCTGAAGCTGTGGTTCAATTATCTTCTTTACCGCGTCCACTAGCTGGTCAAATCCCAAATTTTGAGCAACAGGTAATCCAGCATAATGCGCACAGGAGTCAAGAAAAGAATCAACCATGGAAGTCTTCCATATAAAAAAAGCATTACTGCTAGATACTATGCCCAGAAAATTCCATATATACCCAGACATCAGGTTTCCTGAATTCATTGAGCTTGCAAGATGAGAAATCCCAGTGGTACTAGATGCAATAGGTAGACCAAGCGAAGATAATGCTTTATCCACTGACTCTAACTCAGAAAAGGGTTGCAATAATAGAGTCAGAAGCGCTCTGCTTCTAAGGGCATGTGTTTTTCTATCCTCTTCCGTAATAATTAGAGATTGCAAATTATCCTCAGAGGACACCAAAGCACTCCTGATATTAGTTTCTTTCTTCACAAGAGATGACGTTTGCATGTCCTTCTGGTTCCATGTCCGGTGAAGTTTGTCTAGTTGGGCTCTACAAACTTCCTCTTGTGACGCTAGTTCATCGGCTTCTTCCCAAGATAAATGATCTCTACTCTTGATGGCAGCTTCTTCAAGAGCTAGCTGTTGTTCTGTGATGACACCAACCTTTACAAAGTAATTTTTTTCAAGCTCAATCAAAGAAGCCTTCTCTACTTCCACTTCAATAAGCTGCTCAAGTGCTATATCAATTGATCTGCGGATTTGAGAGATAGAGCCAAAAGCATCCATAACTTCTGAATTGAACATAATCACAATTTTCATGACTTCGGGCAAAACACACTCAATCATTTCCTGGACTAATTTTTTGCATGAAAGCAGACTGGTCTTGAACACTGATGCCCAGTTAACCTCAAATGGAAAGGCAGCAGAGTCTAAACCTGGGCCGATATACCGATGCATTTCGTTTAAAAAACTAGCTATAAGCATGCATTTCTCTGTCTGTTCTTCAAATTCACAGAAAAGGGCTCCCAAATTGGACTGTGGCAAAATCTCTGCTCCTGTGAAACTAGTTAAGCCACTAACTAACTTATGCTTGATGTCACTATATAAAGAACAGACTGCAACAGTTAAAATAGTTGGAAGTTTTGCCTTGTTCACTTCAAACTTTTCTAGATATCCAGCATTTTGTACTTCTTTAAGACTTAATGATCCCACTTCACTGGAATCTTCCTTCCTCTCAAGACTAATGGGCTGCATGCACTTCAAGAAGGCAGACAAAAGACACTCCTTAGCCTTTGATTCAGTTTCTTGTCCAATGGAGCTCGCCAACTCTGCACACTCTTCTTCTAGTCTCCCTATTTCTGCAGCATATTGTCCTACTTTAAAACAAAGCTCATTGTATCTGATTTTAACTGCCTCAAATTTGTCCATAGGTGACTTTCCAATAAGTTCGCTTGCTTGCGTTCTACTGAGTGACAAAATGTCAGAAGAAAGAGCATTTGCAGCAAGCTGCAAAATCTGTGACCAATCATGCACTGGACTAGTTGTATGGTAATTAAGTGGCAAAATTCTTTGCAGGGCCAGGCAGTATGTTTGAAGAGCACTTGCTGCTGAAGAAAATCCATGATCCAGCTCTACAACTAGCTGAGAAACTTCCCTGTCTATATCTTGGCACTGAGCAAGGGTGGGCTCAGGAACAACTGTTAATGGGACTCCAGCTGCTAGCACGGCGGATGTCAAAGAAAAGGCGTGCTCTGCATCATTCAGATTTATATGTGCATTAATTTCTGGGATTAAATTGCTTCTGATAGCATCAAGAACTCTGCCATGTTGCTCAATCCAGGTTGTAGCTTCTTGAGCTTTCTCCACTACCATGGCTTGTGCTTGTGCGAATTGTCTAGCCTGCATTTGAAGTGATGCTTGGATTTTTTCTGATTTGGAAGATGCTTCGGCAACAATCGACTTTACAGACGTCTCTTGTATAGCAAGGTTAGATCTCTCTTGGTCAGCGTGGTAGAAAAGAGCAGAGACGATCTCATACTGGTTTAGGATGGTTGAAAGTCTCTATAATTAAAAATTTACAGCATCAAAAATTATTCTTTTTTTATAAAGAGGAAGCATCACCAATGTATGAAAGTCTTCTAAATACCTCAAGAGCAGATTCGACAGCGGGTAAAGTTGATACTAAAAGATCATGATGCTCCTGGGAACATAAAACAAGATAATCGTCTTCATATGAATATATGCATTTATGACTTGTTTCTCTACTTCAACACAACATGTTTTGATGGGAACAAAAAAATGAATGCGGACCATATAAGACCATTCAAAATGAATGCGGACCATTCAATGAAGGGGGGACAAAAAAAATGAATTGGGCCTACAGAACTGCAACATTCATTTTTAACTGCAGAGAAACACTAAATAATTACTTCAAAATATGTATGTTTAGATAGAGGAACAAAAAAGGGAAATCCAGAAAATACTTCATACTGCAGACCATTCAAGAGTATAACGAACAACTGATGGAGCAGAAATAAAACAGAAGAATCAACTAAACTAGTGGAAGAGGGAAATGTACCCAATAATATCCCAGAGGTCAAGTGGTCGGCAGCAATAAAAAGAACAGAAGAATTAACTAACTTGTATAATGCCCAAAACAATACCTGCAAGGGAACACGAATTTCTTGCATGCGGGAAGCAAATAAACTCAAGCTTACTGCAAGCTCCATCCCCTTTCTTTCCTCACCAAAAATTGCTGCATCATCATGAACATCTCCACGTGTCCAATCTACAAGGGGATCCCAAACAAAGACTTCCAAGAGCATCAAAATTATGTCCTTGTTTTTCTTCAGAACGCCAAGAACTGCTTCACAGTTTGCTCTAAAAGTACCCTCAACCCCAGTGATGCCTAAAGCTGCTTCAATTGTCTGAGTCAAGCGGAATGGCACAATTTCGGGGATCTTTAGTCTTTTCCCTTTATCAAAACACACATTGTAATCGATATGCACTATGTCACCAGTACAAAAATCAATAAGAATATTATCTAAATGCCGATCTCCTAAGCCAAGCATGTGGCCAACAATACTCATGGCTGCTAAGCTGCCAGAATACCTGCAAGCAAATTATCAAAGACAATTCATGTCATTTATGTTTACTTATTAACACATCAAATGATTTGAAGGAAAAAAAACAGCATATAGAATTCATGCATGTTATTTGCTTTAGCATCTTTTCTGTCGTCCGAAGCACTTAATTTTGAAGGCTAACCCAAAATAAATGGGCCATTTAAGTACGTAGAATTAGGCCATTGAATATGAACAGGTGAGGAGGATAAAGATATCACTAAGGGTCAGAATGGCCCTAGCTCTTAAGCGCCAAAAAGCCCTTATGTAATAAGTGCCTAGAGATACTCCGCCCATCCCTAGCTCAAAGGGTCAGCTTCTGGGCCAGGCCAAATCTGTCCCTTCTTTCTCTCATTTTTCTTTCAGATGATGGAAGTATCATAACTTCATAAAATTATAAGACAGAAAAATATAAAATAATTATAACTATTGCGTCATAACTTATGGATTTTTACACCGTGAAAAGAGTAACAAAAAATATTTTTATTATCTGACTCTCTTGAAGAGGACATCTGTATCAGTTCTTATCTCTCCATTGACCATATTGAAACAAAAAAAAGTAATGAAACTAGACAAATTAATCCATGAATGATAACGAATTGGTAAACTAATGAATGGATATAGAGAACATATCGAGATAAAGATGAATGAATAATTGTTTATTCCAAAAATAATAATAATAAAATTTCTATGAAGTTTTGGGAGGTTAGTGCAGCAGTGCATCAAGGGTCTAACAGAAATACCCCCTTTGTTTTATATGGGTAAGATTGTGTACATCTTGACCCCCAACCCCCAAATGAGTTGGGATTATGTTGGTTGGTTTTGTTGTATGTATTGCACCAAAGCGCATATAACATAGAAAATACGCTTTTAAAGAAAAGCCATTACTAAGCACTGGCACAGTGCTAGTCGCCTAGTCCTATGAAACCTTGGGGCTAATTAGATCTAATGCTATGAGGGCTTAGAAAATCTAACCTCGGCCCTTCATTGTATGTTTGTATCATCATCCTTATCATCATCATCATCATCATTATTATTATTATTATTATTATTATTTGGGAAGGGGGGATGGCATTCATACCCTTATTGATATCTTCTCTAGAGGGTGATGAGATTTTGCCCCCAAATCTAACTCCTAGCGACGACACCACCAACTTTGCAACACTGCTATGTTGTGGCATGAGTTATTCTGGCAATATTACTTAATCAAATCCCTAAATCTGAGCCAAATAAGTGATGGTTAATCAAGCCACACACAAATCTCGACCCTCATTGAACTCAAAACCCACTAATCCAGAATATGATCCAAATAACCACTTTAGACCTTCCAGTGTTAACTTAGATCTAAAATCTTGAAATGGCAACCAATATAAACAGCATTACCCCAATGCCTCAAAGGCTCCCGCCCATTGCGGGTTAGGGAGGGGG
>OOIL02000495.1:441093-459309 GCA_900332095.2 Cuscuta campestris | reverse complement strand
AGCTCATGATGAAGAAGGTGGTTAGGAGTCTCATTCATAAGATCCAAAAGTACTTCCCTCTTCACCTCATGAGGCCAATCTCTTCTTGATATCACTCTCTTAATGCCTTTCTCTTTAAGCGCAGGTATAATTTTCCCATAAAACATGTCCACTGGCCGAGGGATAGGGGGAGGACCTCTATGTTTTGCATTAGGACCCATTGCTGAGAGTTCTGCAACCTGAACCCGACTCTGCCACGCCTTAAAGACACTATAAATGCTTACTACATTATCAACCCACTGAATGAGACCGGCACGTCCACTAATGGGAGTCACAGAGTAAAAGCGAATGCCAACAGGCTGACCTACAGTTAAAGATGAAGAATGTAGTAAGCCATTTATTGCTTGAAGTAGCTGCATGATCCTTGCATCAAGACGCAGATCTTCTCTCCCTTTTAGCAGATAGATGTACTTTTCCCCATCACACCCCACAATCAAAATCTTTTTTGGTTTTGTTTTGGTTGATAAAATAGTTACTTGTTCAGAGAACGAAGCAATTGTGATAATTTCCTTGGGAGCAGTATCACCCTCTTCTGGTTCAGAATATATTATTTGCTTCTCGAGACCCGGCATTGGAGCGTCAGATGATGAGAGAAGAGCCAGCTGTGGAGCAACTTCAGCTAGTGATATTGGTGACTTCCTTTGATAAGATGCCAAAGACACAGCAATGTTGTTAAATGGTCGCCAAACATCCCCAAGTGCAGCACTGGATGCAGGAGGTATCTTGAAGTTTGAAATTGCAGCTTTAATTTGCTCTTTGTAAACTTCATCAAACCACATTTCATGAGGTGTTTCAGGTTTTCGAGAAGTAGAAGATAAGCGCCGCTCTAAAACAACAACTATAGGAGCCATCATCGCCGAATATTTAGCAGCATTTATCTTACTCTTCACCCCAAGGCTCAGAGTTACATTGTCTGCAATTCGTGCAGCCTCGTCTTTCAGCAAATGTATGCGTCTCATTACATCTAACCAATCATTCATTTAAGAGAAGTTAAAACAATGAAAGCCTTGAGGTGTTAAGAGGCATGTAATGCAGTAATTAACACCAAGGATGAATATACAATGTTCTCAAGCTCTAGTTCCCATAGAAATTTGTGCGTCGGTGCATTTAATCTGGTTTAATCTCCTAGGACAAGTATACATAACTTTTACACAGTTGGAATAGCAAGCATTAAAATTCCAACATGCAAGTCTGAAATATTGGTCCCAATTCCCTCCACCCATCAAAAAACATATACTCCCTAGACCCTAGGTTATAATAGCTCACTCTTGCTGGACCCCCCCCCCCCAAAAAAAAAGAATAAAGTTAACTTTACATAATTTTACAAGGGGAGTATTAAATTCTGAAATTCTGAACCATTTGGTAAAGAATTCAAAACAAATGCATGTACTGCCGGCAGAAAATACCTGCATGAAGATCTTGAAGAGTGCTGAGCCAAAGTTCCTCCCAAAGGACTGTTACATTTTCAAGTTCTTTAATCATCATCTGGGCATCCTGAACTAATTTAGGATATAGCTTGTTCTGCCATTTAAGAAAAAAGGTAGCAGATAAATTTATGTGGTAGTCATTTTGGCACAAGTCATGATGAAAACCCCGTTAGTGAGCCTGGGAATAACCAGCCAAGGTGTAAATTATTCATACAAGTCTATTACCAATTATAAATAACAAAGGGAGTGTGAATAAGTGATAATATCAAAATACTTTCTTGATCTAACATTACAGCATTACAGCTCATATATATACATACAGTCATACATACATATATATATATACACACACACACATACATACATATGTACGTATACACACACACACATGTATGTGCATGTTTGGAGAGCTATATTAAGAACAGAGTATTCCACAAATTACTCCTAAAAACCTAGCAGCTTGATCCTAAAAAGTAAAAACCTGGTCAGCAAACAAAGAAATTATACAAACCACAACAAACCCAGTAAAATCCATCCCGCAGAGAATTGCATGGCACGTTAAATAGAATATTACCAAACAAGCTAGTATCTGGCGAAGCTCTTCAGGAGGTTCCTTTTCACAAGAATTAACATCAACAAGAGTTGGATACACAACTGACCAAGGAGACAGCTTCGCTAGCATTACTAGTAAGCTCTCTACCTGCTTCCGAACCACTTGCTCGGGATGGGAGCACAATCGAGCAAAAAGTTGAGGAATTATTTCCTTCAAAAGGAAGATATAATCAGAAAGCCAAAAAATAAATCTTCGAAAAGAAATTACATATAAGCAGAAGCTCACCTGCCATGGTAGCATAGGAACTGCAGAAAATGCAGGCCCAATGGTATCTTTTAGCTCAAGTCCATAATTGACAAGAATATGCAAGACATATAGTGTGGCTTTGAGAGTATAACTCATGGTCTTATACTTTGATACTCTATCAAATCCATTTAATTGTCCATCATAACTTCTTGAAGATGTATGTGAAAGGAAATTCAAAAACCCTTGGGCCGCATGACCAAAAAGAGAGACTCTCCTCCTCCTCAAAGACCGCCAAATATCAACCAAATCACCAATCAGGGAAACCAAAGAAGCTTCTTCCATGGGTAACTCCATAGTTTCAAAGCATTTCTGCAACTTAGAAGTTACGGTCGCACACAGACGTTCCCCACAAAAATCTTCAGTTCCAGGAACTCCAGCTTCAGACTCGATAATATCTACAATCCGCTGCAATAAAGGCCTAGTATGACCTTCATTTGCTATATGTTCAGAACATCTGAAACTCAAATCAAAATCTCCCTCATTTTCATTCAACTCTTTTACAAGAGATATATTCCAAAGTAATTGAAAAACAATCTCTTTCACTTTCAATAACTCTTCATTTGTTAACCTAAACCTTCCGGGAAGAAGTTCAGAAGCAAGAATGGGAGAAAATGTACAATACTGGAGGGCACTTTCAGCAGGTACGAGCATGGATGATCTAGCTTGAGTTAAACACCAAACAGCATATGATATCCATGACTTTCCCATGGTGGGGCACAGACGAGAAGACAACTTTGTAGCAGTGCCCATAAATTCCTCATAAATAAGGTTCACATTTTCCTTAGAAGGTAGAGGGGCATAATCAAAACTAGATCCTTCTTTGCCACAATAATTTTCATGGCAATTGAAGTGATCTTTCATTTTGAGGACTGTATCTTTCAATCCTGCATGTGAAGTGTTGTGTTTTAACCAACGAGAGAGTTTCAGACATGCCTTTGCCTTCAAAGCATTGTCAAAGTAATTAGAAGATGCAGCTGACGGTGAGACCATGCAAGGACGCAGAACTGACCACATAGTGGTGAATGCATCTTCAATCTTGTTTTCAGCATACTTCAGTATTATTCGCTCATAATTCAAACAAGAAATTATATTATCACGTGTACTGCCCTGTGGGCAAGTAGATATATTGTCCGTCAGATATTTTTCAAGACGATGTGCCAATCTTATGTTTCCTTGCTTACGGGCAAGGCTCATCACATTGTTGCAAAGCTTAAGTGTTAAAGGAGAAGATGGATGTGCAGTTCTATACACTCGCAGAACTTTTAGCCATATACTGCAATCCTGATGAATCTGGTTGATAGGGGAATACATTGTTTGAAGATATGAATTTAATAGTGATGGAAAACTTTGGTGTTGGTCTTCATTGAGCTTAGAACCATCTTCAAATGCCAAGAGACAATATAACTGGTTGACATATGGTGTTGCCCTTGACAGCCCATCAAGGGGTAAAACAGACAATGGCTCCTCCAGCATTGACTTTGCCTTCTGCAACTCCTGTGCCACCTTGTCCACCTTTCCATCAATTTGGTAAAGCATAGCCTGCAAGAGCATTTGTTCACTCCTTTGAAGTGCCAATTTCGGATCAAGGGTTAGTTCATTGCTACTTTTTGGGGTTAAATCAAGGCATGACCATGCTGCCTGTAGCTCACCCTCATCGAAGTGAGCCAATGCCTGTATAGAGTTTATTTCATTGCCAGCAGTGGTTAATGCACCTGAGTAACTTTTTCCAGCATGCTTGGCACGAAGTGTTTGCAATTCCAACAGCCATGATTCAAGAGACTTCCAATCAGAAACTGCTACATAGCTCTCTATGATACGAGCTATGGTAAATTGCACACCATCAGAGCCCATAAGTGTAAGTGAGTCTTCAGTCTGTAACAAATGAATAAAGTGAGCGGCAGCTTTTTCATGCTGACCCTCAGCTTGATACACCAACCCATTAATCCAAGAAAAACATCCCAGTGTCCCTCTGTCATTAACATACTGCTTGTCATCTTTAAACAATGAAGAAAACGCTGTAGTAGCCCATTTTTGTATGCCAATTAATGCCTCCGGCTCGTGACTTTTGCTTAAAGCCAATGTAATATGTCGCAAAACTCTCATAACATCTCCAGAAAGCCTACCTCTGATATTTTGAAAGTTATCAGTCAGTTGGGCTCTTGACTTTTCTCTCATTGCTGAAGCAACAAGATTTTTAAGCTCCTGTAAACGCAAAGCACAATAATGAACTGCAGCATCATGACAATGAAGTGCTAATCCGGCATTCATCATTGGCTCACATATCCTGGAAAACCATTCCTCACACACCTTTTTATTTGCCCTAAAAAATAAAGAACTCTGCCTAGAAGCACAAGGTAAAACAAGTGATCCTTCATATGCATTGTATACATTTTTCTTCAAAGCTTCAACAAAATCAAATAATAATCTCATAGGCAACAAGTGGGCATAAGAAGAGCTAATGATATTTAAGGTCCCATCACTTTCATCAGCATCAAGTTTTAGCACATTCGCAGCATCCAGAAGCATGCGCTCCAATGCAGCAAAAGTTTGTGTTGGCCCCCCAAGATTAGTTCTGAGGCGCGTAGTAACACAATATCTAGCCCCTTCATTTATAGCCCACCACGCACCAGCAAGGATATCAGTGGAGCAAGCTCTTTCAAGTGTCTCCTCATCCACTTTGATATCCCACAACAATCCATTAGTGCCATCATCAGCTGTCTCTTCAAGCTGGGTCAAAGAGATATTGTTTGACCTTCTACAGTTGCAAATAAGCCTATGGATCCAAGAAGAAAGTGGAACTTTCCATCGCTGTGCAAGGTAACTGAGAATGGAAACAAGCTGATGTGAATGAAGTTGCTGTGGTAGCTGCTTGAGTGCAAAAAGTTGCTTCCACTGCAAGTTGGATCTGCTACTTATTTTACAATCTCCTGGTCTGCATGTTGTAGAAAGTCCATCATCGTTGAGAAAACAAAAATACACTGCTAGAGGTAGCACTACTGAAAGCACCCTTACAAAAGCATTTCTTATGTCGTTGTCTGGATCACCAAGTTTTAAATGGACAATCTCAGCAATAAGAAGGAAATGTGCGGGATGGATGAGTTTAGCTTGCAGAAGCCTCTCCAGTACTGATGCCACAAGAGACCTCACTTTATATTCACTGTCTGAAGCAGCGCCCAAAACAGAAAACAACAAATCCTGGAAAATCTCAGCATAGCCAAAAACGTCACAAGGAAAAAATGATGTCTTTGGATTCTCATATATGCTAATAACATGTCCAGATAATGTATACATCCATTGCAGTCCTTCTATCCTAAGTGTGAACGGAGATGAAGGATGAATAGCTTTGCAAAGAAGATTACAAAACTTTTTCAGGTGTTGTAAGATTATAGCTGGAAGTTGGTGCCTCCAATCTTCATCCTTGTGGGAATTTTGTGATGCTGACGCTTGGGAAGCTTCTGCAGTTCTTTGTTTGGCCAAGGAGCACCTGCATAAAAATTTTACTACAGCCAGCCTTTCTAACGTTCTCACAACGGTGACTTGCAACTCCACATCATTCTGCATAATGGAGTTAAAAGGGTCCAGTACGTTGGTGATACGAGGAATCAATTTTTCTGACCTACTAATGCATAGGGTATCAGTTTCTCCTTGGCCATTAAAACTGCCAGACCCAACCAAAGAAACACAGCTTATCAACACTGTTAAATTAAATTTGATTAATGCAACCAGTTCAGATTTTGAATAAGACTTGGGCACTGCAATATTACATAAATTATCCCCGCAACAAAAAGTTCTTCCAAGTGCTCTTCTCAATGGCTCAAGCTCTTCCAGCACTGTACTTACTGACATTTCAACAATTTCATTCTTTTCATGTTGAAGCAAGAAGATATATGTAGCAGCACAACTTCCTGTCACTGAGCGGTTTGGATGCAAGCGCAGCTTGGATATAGGTGCACTAAAGTGTAAAATTTTGTGCACAGATGGTGGAGAAAGTCCAAGCTTTTGCAAAGACAGCAACTGTAAATTGGTTTTTAGAACCCCATGAACCTGAACGGAAGTAAGCTTCGTTGACCCTATTGCTTGATCTTTACCTTCCATGTCCAAGCTTTGAAAAAGAATGTCAGCAGCAATGCTGTAGAATGGCGAAAACTGATCTGTTAAAATCTCTGCCAATAAAGTTAAACATTTCCAAGAATCTTCTACCCATCTTGACCAGCCGAATTTCCTTCCAATTAAAGAGATGCACCCCAACAGAATAGGAACCATTTTGCAAAGAGGTTCGTTTATTTTTTCAAGCATGTTCATCTCCAACAAACCTGATGCCATGGACTGCAACACCGAAGTAAAGCAAGAGAGCAGAGCAAGTAATCTTTGGAATTGCTGCAAAGTACCGGGGCTTCCATCTTGAAGCAAAACATCCATATCTCCCAAAAATTTTGAGAGCAGTCCCAGGGAGAACTGCATGTTATTCACCCAGTATTTCTGAAACTGCAAGAAACTATCCATAATAACCCGTCTATCAGAATCTGCAATGTCTGGTACCAGCACCCATCCAAGAAGTAGATCAACAATATCTACAAAATGTGGCTGGAAACATCTAAAGAACTTCAAAGAGATTAGTGTTAAAACATCTAGTAGCCTACTAAGTAAATTGAAGGAGGTCCTCTCATCCTCAAGAACGTCTTGGCAAGATTTGAGAATTGGCAAAGCAAATCTCTCAACTGCTCCAGCATCCCCTATAGTTAAAAACTCGTGAAGACCTTCCAGAGCAACATCCCACGACCCATCTCCAACATTCCCAATCAATGACAAAGCCCAACTAATGAACTGGTCAACCAAACTTCCAAGTACGACATGGTTCTGCCTTCCACTTGGGCCCATGGAAATAGAACAAATCACAGCGCACAAAGCACCATAACCTCTAGCAGCCGGGTGACGCACTGAATAGCACCTGAGCATCAATTTTGGTAAAATCTCAGAAAAGAAATACAGTACTATATAGTCAAAACTCAGACAAAATCATTTGAAATTCATCAATAGAGTACTACAAATATCAAACTATAAAGCATTTTTAGGAAGCTGTTGTTGAATTTGAAATTTAATAGTATCAAATTGCAGAAGAGCACCACTGCAATGTGCAGAGCCAAAGATAGAACAGAAAACAAATTAAATCAGAAAATTCTCTGACAGAAGAAAGGGAGGGGAAAACGAGATGAGTCGCAGTACTTGTCCAATAGAAGCTGGGAGAATCCCTGAGCTAAAAAAGAGGCGGAGTGACTGACGAGGATGGAATTAGGGGGATAGACAATAGCGCTGTGAAGTGAGGCTATGGCTGCTATTCTGGAGGAATCGTCTTCCAGTGATGGTGGCGCAGTGGATGAAGACGGCTGTGACGGCGACCAAGTTGGCGGCAGCGGTGCCGTTTGTGTTGATTTAGAGGGGTCGTCCTTGGGAAGCGCCGCCGCAAGGAGTGCCGCTAACTGCTGCTGCTGGTGAAGCCCCTGCATGATTTCTTCCAGTCTCACAATTCAAGGAAGTAAATCACAATGACTAATCGGCACTGCTCTCCACATAGGTGCCGGGGAATTCCTTGTTTGGATTCCGGCTTGATAAGACATGCGTTTGAATTTCTTCGTCTCCAAGTTATCGGTTAGCGAACCTGGATGAAATAGTGATATACGGTGTCGAAGAGGTTTTGGATTCGCCGGAAAAGCTGAGCGGATGGAAACGGAGAGCACAGCCCGGAGCTGCTTAAGCTTTCTATTGCATTAAAGAGACGAAAAAGTTGTCCCGGTAAAATGAATAGCATGACGATGGATCCGCCTAGAGGTGTGTTTGGTTGGGGAATTCCCTCGAATTTTTTTCATAAAGAGATAAATTTTGGAAAATGAGAGTGGTAGTCTAATTTTTTTTATCCGCTCATAAAAATTTTCAGTACATATATTTTAGTAAATTTTCACTTTTTCATTTTTTTTTAAAAATAAAAAAAAATCAAATTTGTGGTTAAAATTTGTGTCGAATTGTGAATCAAAAATGTCTAATTAATGTTTGGCTTCATTTGGCACACAAAATTCAAGATATGAAATTAGAATTGGGAACTTCAATTTCAATTCTAGTATTGGGTAGCACATAAAAATATATGGATTTGGAATTAGTAATACAAAAAATGAATTAGAATTGAATTGGAATTGACAGAATTGGAATTGAATTGAAATTGAGATTCCATGGGATTCAATTCCATAGAATTAAAATCTGTCAATTCCAATTCAATTTTTGCACTATCAATTCCAATTCCACATAATTTTTGTGCTAACAAACACGAGAATTGGAATTGAAGTCCTCAATTCTAATTCCATAGTTTGAATTCCATGTACCAAACAGGGCCTCAAAGATGTTCTTTTATAATGATATCAATATAAATTCATAACGTAATTGCGAGTCGTGCAACGCACGGGTGTGATACTAGACTTATTAAGAGCATCAACCACTTCGTTACAATCTATTTCTACAAAGATATGCCTCAAATCTTTGTCCTTGATGGGTGATAAAGATTAAAGCCTCATTTACATTTTACAAAAATTATATTCACTTTTCTAGTCTGAAACATCCTTTACCATTAAAGCTCCTTGATAATTTCAACCAAAAAAATAAACCCCGACACTTTATCAGCCAATCCCGTTAAAACATCCACATCAATCTTGACATAGCCATTATACAACCATCATTGATGGGCAAAAAAATAATACTCCCAAAATTAGTTTAGATTATCCAATAGAATTTACTCATCCCCCGCATTAGTATTATTCTCCTTCCTCATATTGATTAAAAAATATTATTTTTCTTTCCACAGCTTAATTAAAAAATATATTGGTCATTCTTCACAAGAGTAAAGGAGACACAATTAGATTCTAAAATGCAATGTAGACCCAACATGTCGAGTGAACAACCTAATGATGGGAAAGTGAGAAATTGTGAAGACCTTCTGGTGTCCATGGGCTAGGCTAAGGAAGAAGTGGGGTGGCAAAGCAAGGCTAAAACACCAAGTTTCAACCCATTTCCTGATTAGCTTAAAATAACATAACATATCTCTTCAACCTAGAAAGAAGAATTCATTACAAATATCAAACATGCATACCATATTAAAATGTTTGGAATTGGTAGGGCGCATTCAGTAATGAACTCAAAAAACAAAACCAGAAATATAAAGAAATAAAGATGGAAACATAGATAGAGGCCTTTTTTTATATAGGTGCTGAAGCTGAACCTTTTAGCCTAAGTCCATTCATTAATCTAGCTTCCCTTGCACACCAAAGCTCCGTCAAATTGGCCATTTTCCTGTCACTTTACACCATTCCCACGATCCGCCTTCCAAATTTCACAGCCACCGCCCCACGACCTTTGCCTCCGTCTGTTCTCCCACTCTCTACCATTTCTCCTTACCTTCTCGCAATTCCTACACCGCCACAGCCCCACGACTTCTGCCACCGCCACACGACACCGTCTTCCTCACCTATTAATACTTCAAGCCCTCCTGTTTATCCAAGATTTGTTCTACATCACTTTATCTAGGTATTATTTTTTTTCTGCAATCTGTAGTTTTTATGCACTTCAAATTCAGATTCATTGCATCTTCAATTCTTCTTTGCATGTTTTTTTGGAAATGATCTAACCCTGTAGATAGAAAAATTGAAAAGAATTTTATAAGCAATATGACTTTGCAATTTCGTTAAAGATTGAACTGTGTTTTTTATGTTTTTTACCAAATACATACTCTGTAAAAAATTAATGATTTGAATTCCAATTTGGTTTTTTGGAATTGAATTATATGCATATTTTCTTTCAACTTTTTTTACCCAATGAATATGAAATCTAAATTAAACCTACAAGAATTTAGGTTTTTTACCAAATACATACTCAGTAAAAATTTAATGATTACAATTCCAATTTGGTTTTTTGGAATTGAATTATATGCATATTTTCTTTCAACTTTTTTTTACCCAAAGAAGATGAAATCTAAATTAAACCTACGAGAATTTAGGTTTTTTACCAAATACATACTCTGTAAAAATTTAATGATTTGAATTCCAATTTGGTTTTTTGGAATTGAATTATATGCATATTTTTTTTTAAAATTTTTTTACCCAATGAATATGAAATCTAAATTAAACCTACAAGAACATTACATTTCATTAGTTAATACTGTTGTCTTGTATTTGCTCTTGCTTTGATATTTAGAAGTCTGTAAAAATATATAATGATTCAAACAGTAGAGTTTTTTTGTACACATAACGGTAGAGAGAACATTGACTATAAATTAAATAGAGAACAATAGACAAAAGTTTACATAATATAACTGGATGATTTTTTTTTTGTATTTGGGAATTCAACAGACTACCTTTAATTTCTTTCTTTATAAAAGGATATGTCATAATGTGTGCGTACTTGTTTTAATGTTCAAATAATTATACTCCCTACAAATTTCACAAGCAATAAAAGAGGAGGGAAATGGTCAATTCCAGTAGTTTTTTATTCAACTGACCAATAAAAAATAAGGGCGTGATCTTACGTTTTTGGTTATGTGCACACATTACAAATGTGCTCCTGAGTTTGAATTTCATTACCATAGCGCGTATAAGCAAGATATACGAGGTCTTGAGAGCCAATGCGGTTAGAAACCCATAATACCCATTTTAGAATTCATTAATGTGACAAGTTAATTTAGCCAAAAGCTAGCTATTCACCAACTATACCATACAACTTTCTTTCCTTCATACATTCTGTACTTGCAGAACTCCTAACATTTATCAAAATCTGGTTTTTCCAGGATTAAAAAGAGCAGCATACACGAAGCTTACATTCATTACATAGCCCTGGTACACATCACTCCCTTTCATCTGCTTTTAATTTATTTCATTTCATTTTTTCATGCTCAGTAATTGCCACGTGTACTTATTGCATTCCTTTCTATGTACCCTACTTTACCTTAGTCTTAGATCATGATTTCTCTTTGCATATTATCTTCTTTCCACCTTATCTATATGCTGCATTTAACTGTAACGCAATAAGAAAACAGCCATCTCAGCTGTGCTAGATTCATACAAAGAGGTTCGTATGTTCATGCTAACATTATTCACACCGTACATGTTCATGACATCGTTAATTTTCATTTCATTCAGAAATAGATAAACCGCTCTTAAATGGACTTCATACAACTGCTCTTAAATAAAGATCAATATCACAGGTTCATAACTACCTAAGGTTTTCGTAATAATATCTCTAACAAATACAGGTTCTTACAACTTAGGTTTTTTCTTGTCATTCTTCGCATCAGGGATGTCTTCAATCTTTCTTTTACAACCTTTGTTTTTATCAATAACATGTGTAAGTTCAGAAAGCATGTTAAAAGAATAATTAATGGCCTCAATAAATAGACTCCAACCAACCAGGCACATGTTTGTTCCTACTTCTCAAACCAATCAGGTTTGGTTAGGTGTTTCGCTGCTCCCTTGTACTTCTATACATTTCCAGCCTCTATTCTTGTGTACTTATATGCTTTAGATGTTAAAAGGTAGCCATTCATTATCTTTTCCTGCAACTTCAACTTACCTAATACAGTAGAAGAGCTTGCATCTTCTCGAAGAGTACTACCCAGAAAAACTAAGTTAGTGTCCGTGTAATAGCGGTCATCTTTTGATATACGTGAGTACATATAATTGATGGTCTTTTCTTAATTCGAGATAAATATTTTTTTCTGGTTAAGCAAACCTAAATGCATTACTCTGTAGTCGTAGAAGCCTAAGCTGCAGGTACACCCTCACCTGAATCAGTAATGGACTCAATTAAACAACCTCGTATGCCAGGTACTTCAATGCCCTCGCCATCCCTGACACATGCTGCCCTCGGGCTTCTCCAAAGCATGTAACCTATTGCCAATTTCCAAGGCATAAGTGAACTTTTAGAAGCTTATTTTGGAACAAAAAATGATTGTGAGGCTTATTTTTATGGAAAAACTAGACAAAGCTTGCCATTGGACATCATATCCTCCAACTTAAAATTGCCTAATACTGACCATGTTCTAGCATTCATCTAATGAATCTGGCCGAAAGGTTAGCGAATCTAACTTCAATTCTTCATTCTTTTTTAGGAAACACAACCAAGGGGGCTGTGGAAACCCAACCAAGGGATCAACATAAGGGTGGAAGTCTTTCTTATCTTTCTTAGTAAGACTAGGGCTAGGGCAACTCATTCTATTCTCTCTGAGGTCAGGTAGGGGAATTGGTAATTTGTACCTTCTGATCCCAACAAATGCGCGTCTGATGGTATCGTAGAGAGCCCCTTGCTTTTTAGAGTGATCCTTCCGTATAAAGAAAGGTTTTGATTCCTGACTTTATACGGAAGAAAGGGTCTGTTCACGTCAGGCAATGGTTTGATTTGGTTTATCTAATTGATGTCGAGATGAAGTGAGTGTTCAGTGTACTTTAGTAATAGAAGACCTAAATCTAATGAACCAGGAAAGCCTCAAATTTGCCGAAGCTCTAGAAAATGTATTTACTTTCGGATGCATATAAATTATTAAGGTTCAAGTAGAATTACCAAAATTAGGCATATGCAATTAGAAACTTTATAAATAATTAATTTGGAATTGAAATTGATTTCTTGGGAAGTGAATTGGGTACTGGGTATATATAATTGATTAACACAATATAAAGACTTGTCTCAAGTATATAGAAACAAAAATTGCCACATTCCAAATGATGGTGAAACTGATAGCTAATGCGAGTTAACTTTGTCCAACCTGAATGAAGTTTGACACAACTTAGTGCAACTTAAAATGACTTTTATTTAGCTTAAAATTAGTTGAAAACATTTATTGGGTAAACAAGTTTAATATGGATTATTTTAAAAAGACAGGACTCACAATTGCGCATAATACAAAAGGAAAACTACAAAAAAAAACTTTAGAGTGGCTTGGCGCATTTGGAATTCGGGGCACTTGCTCTATCTGTGACTATGGCTTTGGGTTTGAATGAAAAAGGGGTTTCACATTTTATTTCAATACGTGCTAAAACCATCGCCATCACCCTAGACCCTGTAGGGAAACTAGCATAAAACCAGTAGGTATTGAAAATGAGTTAGAACCCAACCTGCAACACATCAATGGCTATTCAGGGCTTTATAATCAGCAGATTATATCATACCCCCTCAGTTATTATGTATCTGTCTACATTCTCCAAACACCTTACACTGTTAAGTTTCAACTTTTGATAAATATTAGAGGAATCTGGAACAGTTTGGATATTACCTTAGAATGACCAAGCAAACTTAAGTTTTTTAAGGAATCTTTCCATATAATTCACAGTGGATTAAAGTTCTGTGCTGTTCATGGATGTGCCCTCAGAGTTGAACTGATTTTTCCCTTTTTAAAAACATTTTATGATGCTGCATTTCTGAGTTTTGATAGACACTAGCACTTAATAAACATATGGAACTTTGTTTGACAGTTCTTGTGGTTTTGTTATTGTTTAAAATTATTATTAGTATAAGTATTTCGTTCTCTAGATTTGTTCTTGGGGATTAATGTAAATTTTCAGTTTTAGGTTTGATTTAGATAATAGATGGAGGGAATTTTTAAGTTATTGGGGTATTTGGATTTTGGTTTTTAATGCTTGATATTGGCGATTAAATAGAGCTCATGTTCTTCCTCTCTTCTTTTCCCACTTACTTGGTATGTCTTCCCACCTTTAACCTAAGTTTGTCTTGTTATGCTCTTTTGAAGTTTTTCAAAAAAGTGTTTGCATCTTTGGAATGTTTGGAATGCGCTTTGGTCGCCCACGCCTTCGGGTTTGCCTTAACTTAAAAAGCTTTAGGTCTAAAGTGCATGTAAGATGTATGTAATGCTATGCTACTATAACTGTTATGTCTAACACAGTGTATCACTGTAATCCTCAGCCTTTCTGTAAGCTTAAGGACATGTAAAATATATGTAATGCTATGCTGCTATTACTATTATGTCAAATACATTTTATAACTATAATCCTTATTCCTTTTGTGATACAGTATATATGTTCTTAGCTGCTGCTATGTTCATGTGCACCTTCTATGCCTCTGCTAGGTTTGGATATTTAAAATAAATTAAATGGATCAATGCTTTTTCTCTTATTAAATGCAACCCATTCTTAAACATGCTTGGGCAAACACACACGTAGTGTGTGCCCTGCTAGTCATATATATATAAGGGGCTATAAAGTTTCCGTCACTTTTTTTGGTCCTTTTTCCGTTTGCATTCGCCCATCAAATATACGGCGGAAAGAGGCCACGAAATTTAGGACATTTACTTTAATTTATTTAGCTATATATGGTCTTGATTTGTTTCTTCTTTTTTCTTGCTGTTAGTGCTCCTTTGGATTGTGACTATGGTGTTTAAAAATTGGACAATGCTAAGGGTACACTAACATGGGATATCCCAAGTGTACACCAAACCAACACAGACACAAAATGTCTGTGCAACACAAACACTTTGTGTCTGTGTGTATTTGTGTTGGCTTGGTGTACATTTGGGGTACCCCATGTTGGTGTACCCCTAGCTTAATTCTTAAAAATTTCCTTACTCCCTAGAACTATGCTTACATTTTTGGCTAAATTTTTTTCCTTCAAGTTATTGCGTGATATGAACGGTTAGTCTTTTAATTTTGAAAATTTCACAAATAGTTCTTCAAGTTATATTAGTGTTGCATGATTAGGCATTCAACTTTAAAAATTTCATGAATAGTATTTCAACTCTTCAAGTCACATTAGTGTTGCGTAGTTGGTCCTTTTGTTAATCTTGTTGTTACTCCATGCATTTTTTATTATAAATACACGTGAAGAACCTTCTCTTTTCGTACAATTCAGTCATACTTTTTATAGTTTATTTTAATTGAGATATTGATAAAAATCAACCTGGTTGACAGTAAAAAGTCAAATTTGGATAAATTTTTAAAAAGTGAGGTGATAAATGCAAAGAATGGTCTTTTTCTAGCTCTTTTCTCATATGATTTTACCTTAGAATAAAACTATGGCCAAATAGCTCTCACACCCCCTATGGTTTGGAAAATTGGCACCAATACCCCCTCTGTTTTCAAAACTTATTTCTAAAGTCCCCGTGGTTTCAAAATGTTGCACCCACACCCCCTGTGATCATTTTCCGGCCATTTTCCGGCGAAGAGGGGGCATTGACGCATAATTTCTAAACCATAGGGGGCATTCGTGCTCATTTCTTATTTTCGTTTATTATTATTACCTTTTTTTAATATTTTCTATCTCTTTTTCCTTTTTCCTAGATTTCTTTAAGATATATTTTCAAATTTTTATAATGTTTCAAAAATTTTAAAAATCTTTGTGTTTGAAATAAATATAGAAATAAAATATTAACATACATTACATTTATCTCAAATTAAACATTTTCACTTTTTCTTACTTAGAATAATTTTTTGAAAAGTTAAAAAATAACCAAAAAGGATATTCATTTTTATTTTTGTATTATTTTGTTTCTTATTTTATTCCTCATTTTTTGAAGTTCTAAAAAAATTACTCTTTATTCACAAAAAACAAATTTGTTAATTTGAGACGTACATATGCAATGTATCATGTATGTTAATTTTTTCAAACAAAAATAACTTTGAATTTTAAGAACATTATAAAAATATTATTAAAAAACCTTTATTAATAAATGAAACAAAAAATTGAAAAAATGAAAAAAATGCGAGAAATAAAAATCAGCACTGATACCCCCTATGGTTTAAAAAATATGCACCGATGCCCCCCTTCTTCGCCGGAAAAATGACCGGAAATTGATCAGAGGGGGCATGGGTGCAACTTTTTAAAACCACAGGGACTTTAGAATTGAGTTTTGAAAACAGAAGGGGTATTGATGCATGTTTTGCAAACCACGAGGGGTACCAGCGCTATTAGGCCATAAAACTATTGAAAAATAGAATAATATCGATCTCACATAGGATATTTGTACTACGATTCAATAATATCACTATAAAAGAAACCAAGAATTCGTTGTAAGAGATAAACTAAAAGATGGATGATATTCTACTATGATTCAAAGATACACATCACAATTGAAATTTTATATGAGATTTGTTTTTTTACTATTACATGATTGACGTCGTCTTTGCATAATACGCACGTATTGTGTATATTTTACAAATTTTCTAATATAGGAACTAATAGTTCAGCTATGATTGTTTAACCATAGGGACTATTTGACAATTTATAAAAGTTCGAGGACTATTTACACACTTATAAAACACCGGCTAAATAGCTCTGGTGCCCCCCGTGGTTTGGAAAATTGGCACCAATACCCCCTTTGTTTTTAAAATTTATTTCTAAAGTCCCCGTGATTTCAAAACGTTGCACCTACACCCCCTATGATCATTTTCCGGCGAAGAGGGCATTGGCGCATAATTTCTAAAACATAGAGGGCATTCGTGCTCATTTCTTATTTTTGTTTATTATTTGTGTTTTCCTTTTTTTTAAAATATTTTCTATATCTTTTTCTTTTTCCTAGAATTTATTTTTTAAAAATATATTTTCAATTTTTATAATGTTTTAAAAATTTTAAAATTCTTTGTGTTTGAAATAAAAAAAAATAAAAAATTAACATACATAACATATATCTCAAATTAAACATTTTCACTTTTTGTTACTTAGAATAATTTTTTGGAAAGTTCAAAAAGATCCAGAATAAAAAAAAGGAAAAATGATAAGAAAAAAATCAAAATACGCAAAAAAGTCCTTAGAATTGACACTCCTCATTTTTTTAAAGTTCTAAAAAAAGATTTACTTTTTTTAGAAAAAACAAAAATTGTTATTTGAAGACGCACATATGCATTATATGTTATTTTTTTCAAACAAAAATAACTTTATATTTTAAGAACATTATAAAAATAATTTTAAAAAACCTTTATTAATAAATGAAACAAAAAAAAGAAAAAAATGGAAAAAACAAAAAATAAGTGAGAAATAAAAATCAGCACTGATACCCCCTATGGTTTAAAAAATATGCACCAACACCCCCCTTCTTCGCCGGAAAAATGGCCGGAAAATTATCAGAGGGGGCACAGGTGCAGCATTTTGAAACCATAGGTACTTTAGAAATAAGTTTTGAGAACAGAAGGACTATTGGTGCCTGTGTTGTTAGAATAAGTGTCTTTCACTAGAAGGGGGGGTGAATAGTGAGGCACGAGAATGTTTATAAATTTTTGCGGAATAAAAATCGCAGGGATAAAGTAAAGAACGTAAAAAGTAAAGAGCGTAAAAAAGCGTAAAGAGAGCACACCAAGATTTATACTGGTTCACCACAACGTGTGGCTAGTCCAGTCTCTCGAGAGACTCTCTCGAGCTACACTACTTCTGTTAAGCTTACGGGTGCTTAACAAACCGTTACAACTTGAGAACTCGAGTCCCACGAGCCTCAACAACACTTGCTCGGAGATGCCGCACTCCAAGACTTCAACCCGAAGGAATATGCCCTTCCTTCGTACAACCAAGGGAACAAACTCCCTTAAAGTTTTCACAACACTTAACCACTCAAGAAAAAAAACTCTCTTAAAGAGTAGAATATGAGTAAACTAATTTAGATCAAGAACACACTCAATTCCTCAAGAAATGGCTCTTAAAAGCTATGTAAAAAGTTTATGGAATGATGCAATGTAAAGCTATGAAATGTGTGAGGAATGGATGTGAAAAGTAGACCCAAGAGACCCCTTTTTATACCCAAAAACAAGGTGCAACGGTTGGGAAAAGATTGGGGTTGATTAGCTTGATTTGTGGAAATCAAATAAAAGTGGATCTGCTGAAATCTAGCCCGACAGCGCTGTTCATATGGTGAACATCGCTGTTCTG
>OOIL02000495.1:389667-440275 GCA_900332095.2 Cuscuta campestris | reverse complement strand
TGGTTTTTAACATGTTTTTGTTGGAGAACTATTTGGATATGCCCAGAAGTAAAAACCAATCATAAAATCTTAAAAACCACTTGATTGATTTGGGCACCAAAAACCAACACCGATAACCGACACCGAATGCCGATAACCAACGCTGAAAAACAAAGGTTATGGTTTTTGAAAACTAATCATTTGGAAAACCTTTAAATGTGTCTAGAAGCATAAACCAAAGATAAAAACCCAAAAACCATTTGGTTAAAATCAATGCCAGTAACCAATGCCGAAAATCGAACGCCATAGCCGAACGCCGATAACCGATGGTTATGGTTTTGGTTAAGCAAGTACCATGGGTTTTAGAAACTTAAAAACTATTTATGAAAACACTAATTTGATGCATGAAAAACATATTTTGTTTTGAGCCATGACGTAGAGAAATTGAATGAGCTTGTTACAATAAAATCTAAGTCTTTAGAATACGTCTTCAAAGCGCCAATGTCGCCATCTTTAGCAACGTCAATGCCGTTCTTGTGCTTTTTGTTTCTTCAAAGAACTTTTTCTATCTTTTCATTTTGTTCCATGTTCCCGACGGTTTGTCAATATCAAAACCTAAACGGAAACAAACATTGTCATTAGCAAAATATCAAAGTGAAAATGTTTTCCAACATGTTTTGCAAACCATGAGGGGTACTGGCGCTATTTGTCCTCTCTGTGAAATTAGATATGCCCAATTATGTTTTTTTGTTGCTACTCCGTATTTTTGTTGGACCATGCTACACTTAGACCAACAAATATACCCCATTTGTACACCATAGGTTTGCACAAACATTTCGATGGTTTACACCGACACAAGTGTTGGTGCGTTAATAAAAATTCACACGGACACAAATGTTGGTGCGTTTAACAAAAATTAGTTTTACACCAACACAAAATGTTGGTGCAAAACTGCGGGGTACAAATTGGGATACAAGTCTTGGTGTGCATAATCCATTTTTGTTTGATTGAACTTGCACACAATTCCACCATATGTATATCTTTAATGTATAACTAAAACTGCAGATCCATCTTTTATTTAATGAATATCTAACACCCTTTTGGGCACTACTCGCACGAAGTGCGTGGAAAGCTAGTTATTTACTCCGTATATAATAAGAGCCAATAAAGTTACCATCCATTTCTTTAGTCTTTTTTCTGTTATCTTTTCCATTTAAGTTAACGGTGTTATTCATCCTTTAGCATATAGATGTAGGCATGCAGCAATGAACAGTGCTAGACATGTGGAGCTCTTTTGCCCACATAAACATCACCTTGGCCGAAATTGTTATAGCCACATTTATGTTACTCCCTCCGTCCCATTTTAAATTGTTTTTTTGCTTTTTTTCTTCGTCCCAAAATAATTTGTCTGTTACTTGTTTTCGTAAACTATTAAAAATAAAATACCTAAACTACACTTAAAATAAGTCATTCTTTTTCACCTTATCTTCTCATTCATCATTACCCTTCTTAAAAAGTAATGTCAATTTTGGAAAATCAACTCTATTTTTTATTTTCCTTAAATATGTCCAAAAGTCAAAACGGGTGATTTAAATTGGGACGTAGGGAGTAATAAAATTCAAATTTAGATGTCCTTTTTTGGAAAATTAAGATTATGTGTAATTTGTTCTTTTTTTTTTTTGAAAAAATTTAGTTCTATTTAAAATTTAAGTGTTGTGTTTGATTTTAGATTGTATGAATTTAGATCTTCCGAATGATCTTTCTTAAGTTTGTTCAATTTTTTAAGTGTTCTATCTCATTCATTTGTTTGTCACAACAAGAAAGATCTTGTTGTCAATGACACTGCTTTGGCTCGATATCCTAAATGAGAGGTCACATGTTTGATTCTCAGTACGCTAACTCTATGAACTTTAATATATTGCGAATGTATAAACAGATACTACATTGTGTTGGACTTATGAGTGTTTAAAATAGACGAGAGCCTATTTGAATATAGTATAATTTTCGGCCTAGTGTCCTTAATCATTAGGCAGATAAGGAAGGTGGAGATGGACCACTAAGTTAATGGACTAGCAAAGAGAATAGTGCACTCTTTACTCACGAATTCTTCATAAATTGCAAAATTTACTTTTAAACATTAAACAATTTACCAATACCTATGAATTTTTTAGAAATTGCACGGTTTACTCCAAAACATAAAACATACTCGCAATTCCCGTGCATGGGAGCAACACACTCCCTATCTATTATTTTAGGACTAACGCTGCAATATTTTAAATTATTCAGGGGTATTTGGTGCTTTTTTTTAATATTTAGAGTGAATCGTGTAATTTTCAAAGATTTAAACAACACATTTTTTTAATATTCAGGGGGTAAGCCATGTAATTACTAAATAATTCAGGAGTAAATGGTACAATTTTCTCGATTAGCAAAGGGATAGGAAAGGAGTTGATCAATATCATTCCCAATAAAAAAGGTGCATTAGCCTTAGTTGTGTAAGTGTGCTTTATGCCTAAAAGCCTTCATATGTTTTTATTTGAAAGACTACCAAATAAAAAGCGAAAAAATACGGAGATCTTAAAGTTACCTTTATATCTCGCTCTTTAAATGAAGTGGCACACTTGTTGACACGCACTACTCATTCTGTTGAGAGTGTAGGGGAATGGATTGGCTCACGCCAAGCTTTATTTTTCATGGTTATTTAATATATGATTCTAAATAGAAAGCCACAAAATGTACTCCATAGTTTGTTTATGCATGTCACAACAAGTACTCAAAAAGGAACTTCTAAAAAGCATAAGACTAGATTAACGCTGAAAGATAAAAGAAAATGCATAGAATAAGAAGATGATACTCCGTACAAGCTATCTTTTGCTTCTTTTTTTTGTAGACATAGTGTTATTATTTGACAATGTATATACGGAGTATTCTGCTCCCAATACCTTGGGCACCTAATGCACCTTGTGCACGTAGTGCATCTCGTGCTAGTATATATATATTCGTCCGTCCGCCTTCCCTATTACTATCTCCGTCCCAAAGTATTTGTCCACTTTCATTTTTACACACCATCCAATACACTTCTTTAATCCATTTTATCTTATAATTTGTATATTAAAAAATTATAGAAATTATATATTAATAATCTATATGTTAAGACAAATCAAACAAGATCACACATGACTATATTTAGCCTTACACATTGAGAGAATTTGATGAGTCAAAGTGCTTAGATGAACAGTTTCAAAAGTCAAAATTGGACGAATACTCTGGGACGGAGGGAGTATTATACTCCGTAAGAAAGGTGCAGATACATTGGGCCTACCAACATTTGGGCCTTATCCTTCAACATAACATTTTAATCTCTATATATACAATGATGAGAGCCGAAAATGAACAGTACTCCCACCCAAATTTTTGGGTCGGGTCACTGTTTAATGGGCTCATTGTAATTTATGGTTAAGAAGCCCATTAGTGTAGAAAGTAAACTATAAAAAAACAATTTAGACCAACACTATCAGGTACGCTTCTCCGCCGGCGTATTAGGGAAGCTTCACCATAGAGATCTCCACCATCGTCTCATTCTACCGTCTATCACACCTGCTTCACAATCTTCATGTTTGTTTAGTATCAGTGGAGAAAAAATATCGAAATATCCACCAGCGATAGTGAAGGTATGTTAAAGGCTGTCCGAATTCAGTGGAGGACGAACTCGAAGGTTGTGGCTAGGTATGTTGGCGATAGATTCTGACGAGAAAGACTTAGCCTAGCAAGACCACCAGTTAGGCAGTTACAAGTCTTCTACTTCATTCTCTTTTTCTTCTTATATTTGATTCTCTACTTAATGGGCTATCTAATTTTGTAGTTGAAAAAAAAGAAAATGATTTTGGCATCTACTCCCTCCATCCGGAAATATTCTTCCCATTTGATTTTTCTTGGTCAAAGTTTGTAAACTTTGACTAAGATATGTGGAAAAAATACATTGTATTATGATATAACTTTAATATAAATATATTCATTTTGAAATATAGTTTTCAAATATCAAATTTTTATAAAATCTATCCATGTATAAATAAAGATATTAACGGTCAAAGTGTAATCTTGGAGACCGTAAAAAGTCAAATGGGAAGAAAATTTCCGGACAGAAGGAGTAAATTGCATGCTATGTGTTTGATGAAATTCCTCAACGGAGCTTCTAGGAGTATGAGAAGCGTGAGTTTTTATTCTTTTTACATTAAATAAAGATGTGAATTTTTCCTTTACTTCCGTTTCTTTTGAGATTATTTTCTCTGATTTCACTCAAAGATCCATCTATTTATCATTCATCATAATTATGTTGTGATTGTTTTGTTTACGAGATGTATGAAAAATGCTAGAAATCAATACCAACTATGGCGGCTAAAATGTTTTTTTATATCAGCAATATGGCAGCTAGAACATCGTGCAATTCCATCCGCAATAATGTCAGATCAGTTCCCCAGTTAATATTGTCTTCCGGAGATGTAGGTGGTTTTATATCCTAAAGATGGTCGGAATAAAATTTTTTGTTTTATTTTGTCAAATCTGGGCTTCTCAAAACCATAGAAATGCAAGCAGAATAGGTCACAATTGATGGTTTTGTGAACTATGCAATTTGTGCTTTCTCCACAAGTATGGTTTATAGATACTGTGTGCTGGGTATATCTTGGTCCCTATATTATTCTATGGATTGTTTGGAATCGTGTATAAACCTGGCTGCATATTATGAATGCATTTCATAACACTAAATGTAATACGACTAATTGATCTACTGTCTCCAAGTTTTTTGTTCCATTTTCGGGTTTGGGTAAATTTAGCTCTACGTTGGAAAATTTTGGGTTCACTATTACATAATGGGTATTTAATAGCGCATATTACACAGCGGATAATTGATAACAGATGTCTTTTCCTTTGGAGTAAATAAGTCTCGCGCACAAAAAAAAATTGAGCATCAAATTTTTTTTCGGAATGCTTTACCCACCAATTAAGATTTTCTCACTTTGGAGTATATATTTTTTAGGAATGCTTTACCCATATTTTTTCGGAATGGTTTACCCACCAAATTTTGGTTTCACTTTGATAACAGGTGTCTTTTCCTTTGGAGTATATATTTTTTCGGAATGCTTTACCCATCAACAAAAGGCCCGTTTGGTATTTGAAATTAACGGAATTGAAATTGAATTGAAAGTGAAATTCTATAGAATTGAATATTCTATAGAATCGGAATCTAAGATTTTCTTGTATATCAATAAAAACAATCTTGATTTCATTTTGGATCTAGCATTTTCTCACTATCTAAGGTGTGTTCATATGGTTTCATCTATGGATATTTCTCCTATTTTTGAATGTTAATTGGTGGTATTTTTTTTTTTACTTTTTCAGATCTCGAAGTAATAGATGATGAAATTTGAGATATTGAAATAATTGAATGTTGTACTTCTATTGCCAGAAGCCTCTTCGTTCTTTGTTGCTTCTATTTTTTAGGATTGATGTTTTTATGTACTCCGTAATTTAGTAGTACTCCGTACTATAATTTGGTGATGTAATTCGGAAGTGGTTGGTGTAATGGTGTTTAATTTCAAGAGCGTTTGTCCTTTGATTGTGTTGTGTAATAGTGTGATTTATGTTGAATGTAGTGAGCATTTTTTAAAATGTATATTTGATGGACAAAATAGATGAATACTCAAAGGCATAATGTATTGTTTGAGTATAAATAATCATTTTTATAAGTATGATAGTTCTCATTTTTTTTAAAAAAACTCTAAATTTAAAATATTCAGTAGTGTTATAGTTTAAAATTTTTTAAAAACAATTTTATTTAAAAGATGTAGAAGAGTGTAGAAATCAGGTAGTACTCTTGTGTGGGCATGACCAACTTAGCCGTGAGTCCCGTGACCAACTAAGACAATGGCCTATGGAATGTTAAATACGAAAACCATTTGCAAAACATGAGATTTGTGGGCAACATATGAGAGGTTTATAGACCAAATGAGTTCACATATTATTAGTATGTGATCTGTAACAATAATCCAATGCAATTGTGTGGCTATAAACAAACCCAGAAGACAAAGAATGGAGATGGAACCAATCCAAACCCAAATCATATAAATTTATTAGGCTTTTGTTTGGTTAATGGACAAAAGCAAAACAGATGCCACAAATGCATTCAAACTCTCATTCCAATTCTGATTCCTCAACCATTGCTTCAACTCGAAGGAGGGCGAAACCAAGTGCGACCCCAATCATAACAAGGGCAGGGACGATGGCGGCGATCTTGAAAATCTCTCCCGCCGCGTTGCCCGTGGCAGACAGAGCTCCTCCGCCGCCGCCGCTGCTTTTCCCCCGTGATGGGTTTCTCAGGGAGGCGGAAATCTGCGCCTCGAAGGCATGATCGGTGCTGACGGGGGCTCCCAATGTGGTGACACGGTTGTGCGCCTTCAGGCCCTGAAATGGAGTGATGGATCTCACTCTGGCGGATCTTTTCGGGGAACACTTGGTGCTCTTTCCGGCAACCGCCGCCGGAGTAAACATGGCCGTGGTTGACGCCGCCGCCGCCGCCGCAGTAGCCATTGTTTCTTGTGCGACAGAACCTGTGGATCAAAGAGAAGAAAGATGGTGGGATGTTAACTTAAATTGCATAGCAGAAAAACAAGAATCTATTAATGGAGTGGTGGTTACATATTTACATACCCAAGAAGAAATTGTGAGATGACTTTGTGGATTGCTCAGAGTAGAGAGATGATGATAAAAGAGTGAAGATGGGAGTGGATAAGTTGATGGCTGATTTGGTTGGCTCACAACTCCCTAAACTCACAGGATCAAATACTCTGGTGCCTTTTACTATATACTCCCTCCGTGCATCTAAAATATTGACCGATTTTATTTTTAATTCAATTTTTATTAATTACAGTATATGAGTAAAATTTAAAATAAAATTTATATAGTAATAAACTACATGAAAAATTCTACAGAGCTGGAGGTGACAAGACAAATTATTTTATGAAATGAGTAGTATAAATGAGCAAACAAAGTGAGCAAAAATTTGACCATGTAAGTAATATTTGGAAAGATCTATGGTGGACAGAGGGAGTACTATACAAAGTATTATTTTCATTGTTATTTTAAAAAATATTTTCAAAATTAATAACATTATTAGTTTTTTAAAATTTAATAATCTACATCTTTATTATATTGAGAGTAGAATACAAAATATTTATATTAAAAAATTGTAACAAATTATTAATTGTATTTTATGTATAACCTTGAATTATATTTTAAATCATTAATTATAAAATACAATAATAATTTAAATCATTATATTAAAAAAATATTTTAAATCTTTAAGATATGTTATATATAATGAATTTATTACAAAAAAATTTTTCTAAACAAAGGTCTTTATATTTCATAACCCGTTTAGTCGACTCGAACATGATGACACTGGACATGAACAAACAATTCTTAACCTGAATCCAAATTGACCCAAAACCGAAGTAACCCAAATTCGACCTGACCGACCGATTGCCAACTCTAAAAATATCTTTTTTAAGTCGTCGTTGGAAAAATCTAGAAGGAGTTAGAAGAAACGAGAAGAAGTTGAAAAGACTTGAAAGTTTATTTTTCCAGCATAAAAGAACAGTGCCTAAGTCCTAGATCGATGTCACTGGGATCCACGAATTGCGAGCCATACCCCTTAGTTTGGCCCGCTAACAAAACTCCAGAACTTTTGACAACATTTTCAACAGTTAGCTTTAATATTTTGAAAAGATTATCTAAGAGAGAAGTAACGTCATAGAACTGATATATGCTTAAAGTACTCAATATAGCATTGATATGTGATATTGGAACTCATGTGGATGCAACTCCAAATTCTTCCTTGCATTTCACACTGCCAAAAAATATATTTAAGTTTGTATACACTTCAAGAACATGACATAACACACTATCAGAAGGTATAGTTAAATATTGAGTGTATTGTGTATCATAACACAGTGCCCAAACACATGGACATAATACACTGCCAAAAGTGTAGGCATAACCTGACTATTCCACACTGTCAAAAAAAAGTTGGTGTACACTTCCAATTTCTTTTATTAAATGTGTTTAACCAGTGAGGAGTGACACGATAGTTCTAACTGCTATGTACAAGGAATGCGAATAACCTCCTAAAATGATGGATCTCAATTACGGAGTAATATGGTAAATGAAATAATTAAAATACTGCATTATAATAAAAAGGGTATGACTGGAAGAGATTTACGCCATAAATCATCAAATGAGTGAAAAACAATAATGAATGCTACGGAGTATATGTTTAATATTGGGTGTCTTAGAGTATTACATATGGTGATTTCTTATAATCTAACGTCAGTGCATGTTTAACTCTAGCATTTTCAAATTAGTCATGTATTCCGTATCATTTTGTTTCAATAACAAAATTATTACTCCGTATGTAGTTCATATTTTTTTCTTCCATTTGCATAAATAAACTTCAAAGTGTGACATAATAATTACACAATAAGAGGACAGAAACATAAATAAAAAAACACCATTTGATTATTTAATTAAAGAAAGAAATGTCGTCCCTTATTTATTTGTTTGTTTATTTTTTTTATGTGTAAATAATAACAGTACGTGGGACACTAACTATGCTTATTACAGTAGAGTTGATGATCAAACTCTGAAGTGGTAAATTTGGATGTTTTCAACACCAAGCTTCTTGAAATTGCTGGTCTTCCGGGTGGTGTAAAACTTTCCCCAGTTGTACGCTTTATACTTTGTAGGGTTGTCCGAGCTCAGTAGCTCGGACAACGGCTCCACCAGAGTATAGTGCGCCGGGTTGAGGAAGAAAGGGATCGAAAACCGCTCTCTCTCGGGGTTCACCTTCACCCTGTGATCCACGCTCTCGTACTTGTCGTTGCTCCACACCTAGTGATCGATACATCATCATACATATACGTCATTCATTCACCCGCGAAAAAATAAAATACACTAATATTTTAAAAATATTTTATAAAATAAATCTAATAAATTTTTTTATGTCAATATCTAATATCAGTTTTATTTAATTAGTGGTCAAAGTTTCTTAATTTTGACCAAAAACATACTCCCTCCGTCTCACAAAACTCTTTAATTTCCCTTTCTTTTTTCATCCGTCTCAAAAAACAGTTCTCTTTTCCTAATAAAAAATCATTTTTACCCCTATTAATTTTTAACTTACCTATCACATCACACTTTTTCTCTATTAATCTACACATCTCATCCTATTTTATTCATCACATCAAAGGGCATTTTTAGAAAGTCAACACCAAAATATACTCCCCTTAAATTCTTTAAAAAATCAAAACGAAATATTTTTTAAGGGGTGGAGGGAGTAAAAAATGAACAAATATACTCAAAAGATGCAACTTACTTGAATAATGTCGCCAACATTGATGATAAAAGCATCGGGGGTGGGCTTGACGAAAACCCATTCCCCGTCGGTTTTGCGTCTCACTTCAAGGCCGCCGACGTCGTCCTGAGCCAGGACGGTCAACGCCCCGGCGTCTTTGTGCGGGCCCACCCCGAGAGCCAGGTGAGGGATAGGGCAGGGCGGGTAGTGGTTCAGCCTCACGAAACTTGTCTGGTCCTTGTTGAAGAACCCATTCAGTCGATTCTCGGGCAGCCCTAAGCTGAGGGAGATGAGTCCCAACAGCTTGTAAGCCAGCTTTTGTACTTCTCCCGCATACTCTTCGCATGCCTCCCTGATAAGTTAATAGAACGTGAAATAATGGTGTGGTGGATTTTGGACTCGCAACTAGAACATGTACATATTAAAGTCAAACTTTAGAAAAAAATAATGACTTGATTCAATCTTTTTTTTGTATAATTCAATCCATATATGTTAGAATGTGTTTGTCTAAAAATTCATTCTTAAAACAAAAAAGTTTTAACCTAATTCTCGGTATGCATTTCATATCCAAAAACATGTAATCCATTTAACTCGATTATTTATCTTAAAGTTCATATTTAAGCGGTTGATGATCTTTAGTTATTGTCGTTACATTTTAATATATTCATTTCTCGGGACGTGAGTCCAATTGTAAATCGTCAAGTGATTAAATCAAAATGATTCGATTGTCTCTTAAAGGCTAAACTCAACTATAGCCTATAGGTCCTTCGACTTTATGAGTTGTGTACGATGTCTTTCAAGTTTTAAAAATCCATAAATATTCTTTCGACTTTATGAGTTATGCATGTTTGGTCTTTTAAGTTTCAAAAAACCCATAAGTAGTCCTTCGACTTTATAAGTTATGCATGATTGGTCATTCAAGTTTCAAAAATTCATAAGTAGTTCTTCAAGTACACGTCAGCGCTCCCGATGAGGTTTTTTTAACAGTAAATATTAAAAACTAAATGGAGTAGTAGCTCCATATAATACGGCGTAGTTGTACCGAATTTACTCGTATTATATGGAACTAACATTCCATTTAGCTTTTAATGTGTACTGTCAAAAGGACCTTATCTAAAAGTCTAAAGTGTCTTATAGATTTTTGAAACTTAAAGGACTAATCGTGCACAACTTATGAAATTGATGGACTTAGACCAATCGTATGGACCAAACCTGAATTCTGGGGGGAAATCCGGCCACTGGTTCTTCAACTCCTTGAGAGCATCATCGTCAGGCTCCGGCGAAACCGGAATGAAAGTCGGGTTTTGGACGGTGAAATCGAACACTTCCTTCCAGTCCCGGACATTCTTGGTGTGCTCCGTGTCGTAGTACCCGTACGGATTCACCTCGTCCCGCCTCACCTTCCCCTTCTCCTCCTTGGACTGCGCGAAGAACCTTCTCGAAGCCTCCTCCATCCTCCGCCGCGTCCCCGGCGGCACCCCGTGGTTGACCACCTGGAAGAACCCCCAGCTCTTGCACGCGTCCCCGACGGCCGCCGCCAGATCGTCAAGAGCCGACGACGGATGGAGGTTATCTCCGGCGCCGGCAGCCTCCGGGAGGGCGGAGAGGTCGATGAGGGGAACGCCTTCAGCTTCCGGCGCGGTGAGTTTGGGGCGGTGCTCCGCTGCTTGGGTGAAAGCTGACGTGTCCGCAACCGCCTCTCCCATGGTTCGTAATTAATTGTGGGAAAAAAGCGAAGATGGGCTGACGAGGAATGATGGGTTCAGGTTTTCTGGGCCGGATGGCTCTGATTAAAGTTTAAACAATCATGGGGCTTGGAACACATTCATTGAACCTGGACATTCCGTTTGGAAAACGATGGTGTGCTCCAAAATGTGGCTGAGACTAGGACACCCACCCACCAATCAACCATTATAAACAAAAATGATTTTTAGCGTTATTCACTCAATTATAATGTATTCACTCAATTATAATGTATTCGTAATATTTATTTATATATTTTTTCAACAAACTAATGCACGCAAAATCAATAGTTTCATCTCTGTTGGGCTCGAATAGGGATGACAATTCAACCCGAACTCGAGCTTAACCGACCCGACCGAGCACTAAAATATCCGAACCCGAACCGAGAATATAATAATCCGAACCCGACCCGAAATTTTTTATCCGAACCCGACATCGGGTCGGGTCGGGTGTGGGTTTATAACTTTACCCCGCCCGACCCGAATCCGCACCCGACCCGATCCAAACCCGAATATTTTATAACATAAAAGCATATCTATGGATATAATGAGCACTCCGTATAATTTCTTGACAAAGTGCTACTATATCAAGTATGCCTTTTATAATCATTTTTTATAATCCTTAATAAAAAATGAGACACAAAAAAGAGACAAAATAATTAGATTTAATCCTTTTAAAATTATTGGGGTATGTCAAATTGATTATTGGTTAAAAGTCGGGTTCGGGTCGGATCAGGTTTTTGGCTTAAAATGTCGGGTTTCGGGTCGGGTTTGGGTTTCGGTTTTAAAAGTCGGGTCGGGTTCGGGTATAGTACTATCCGATCCGAACCCGACCCGTTGCCATCCCTAGGCTCGAACCTGTGTGAACATTCTTATGAATCTTGAAAAGTCCGTATATTTCTTACTACTAGATTACTCCTCCGTCCACTGTCTTTGTCCACTTATCTTTTGACACATCATCCAATGCACTTCTTTAATTCATTTTATCTTGTAATTTGTATATTAAAATATTATAGAAATTATATATTAATAATCTATATGTTAAGACAAATCAAACAAGATCGCACATGACTTTATTTAGGCTTACACATTGAGAAAATTTGATGAGTCAAAATGCTTAGATGAACATTTCCAAAAGTCAAAACTGGACAAAGAAAGTGAGACGGAGGTAGTATATCCTAATGTGATTTTATTTTGTGCGGGTCACGGATTTGAATTCTAACCATGGAAATGTGAGATGTTTATGATAACCATAAATGTCTTGTCTGTACAAGAGATAAACTTAATTTCTAAATATCATTATTTTGAAAATGAAAATATAAATTTTTTATTTTGATATATTTTTAATATTTTAATCCTATTTTGGTTTTTTCATAAATCAATGAATCACAAAATCAGCCAATCCCACTTGAGAAAAAAGAAAAAAAAGAGAGAATTAAAATAAAAGCAGTGAGGTCCCACAACTCCAAGCAAGTAAGCAACTCCGCAGTTTGAATTAAAAATGTACCAGTAGCCGTTAAGAGATTCTATAATCGAAATCGCCACCCCAACATTCTAATAAATTGCGGAATGACCCCTCACGCAAATTCAAAATGTAACTCGCGGTTTGAATCCACGCCTCCCCTCCCATCCGCGTCCAGATCTCAAAATCTCCACCGTCGATCTCACACCTCTCTCCCCAATTTTGCATTTCAAATCCCCGCCCGGACAACAACTGCAGAGAGAGAAGTTGATACAAAGGGAGTGGGAAAGATTGCAGAGTGAGAATGGGTTCTTTATTGAAGATATTGGATTCTTGAATAAGTTCAGGTAGAAAATCGAAAGAACCAGCTCATCATTGTGTACACAAGCTACACAATTTCGCAGCTCTGCAGATTCGCAGTTCCAGTTCTATCTTCTTCTGCCAGGTAATTGTATGAAGTATAGCATTTCACTTTAAAGTTAGATTTTTTTTGAAGAAAAGAGATGAAATTTGTGTTCTTGGATTCAGAATGCTGAGGGACTTCAGATTCCTGCGTAGAAATTCGGGTAAAAACCTGCAATTGGAGGAGAGGGAGAATGTACCCGTGAACCCAGACGCTTTAGCGGGTTCTCAGGTTACTAACCCGGACTCATCAAGACCTCCATTGCACGCAGTTCAAGAAAAGAGTGCGGCGGATCAAGAAGCGGGAGCTGCTGCTAGGGTTGCCAAATTAGCTAGAGGACGCAATGACACTGTTCCAGAAAGGGATATGACAGATCAAGGAGGTGTTAGGGTTAGCAAAATAGATAGGACCCCGACTAAGCCTAAGCATAGTAGATATTTTGATTCAACAACGCCACTTAGAACTCCACTTAGGGTTGACGGTAGTAGTACCCATGGGGCACCATCACGGACAATGGCAAATATGGGTACTCCTAGATCTACTAGGAAAGCAGCTAGAACAAACTCGGAGTGCAATTCTACTCAAAGCACTCCAATGAAAAGTGTGAGTAAGCCACCGAATCCTCCAGTGTCTTGTCTAACTAACGGCTCTAGGCCTCCCGTTAATGGGGGTGTTCGAATGACCAACTACGAGGCACTGTCCAAGGGGGTCCCAACTAGCTCTAACTCTTTGGCTGTTGTTAATACCATTGATGTGCCACATTTTGCACTCAAGGAAGATCCATCTTTCTGGATGGAGCACAATGTGCAGGTAAGCTATGTTTTTCTTTCTTGGAGTTTATATAGTGTCTTTAGAGTGCTGCTAGGTAGGGTTATTCGTCAGGGTTCAGCATTTGATCACGTTGAATGGGTTCAGGTGTTGATACGTGTGAGGCCTCTTAATAGCATGGAGAAAAGTAGTAACGGATATAATAGGTGCTTGAAGCAGGAGAGTGCTCAATGCATTGCCTGGATCGGGCATCCCGAAACTCGGTTCACATTCGATCATGTTGCTTGTGAATCACTAGACCAGGTTTTGAAAAAAAAGAATCTTTGTTGTTTTGTGCTTAGTGAAAATTATTTTGAAAGTTGCTCAATCTTTCTTTGTATAATTTTGCAGGAAACGCTATTCAGAATGGCTGGTTTGCCAATGGTTGAAAACTGTTTGTCGGGATACAATAGTTGCATTTTTGCTTATGGACAGGTGATGTGTCGAACAGCATATGTTCTTGGACTGATCTTTGAGTTCATAATCTGCTATCCTTTTCTGCAGACTTAATATCAGTTTTTTTAAATATGAGTATCATTTGTATATTTCAGACCGGAAGTGGGAAGACATATACGATGCTTGGTGAAATTGAAGAGCTAGAATTCAGGCCAAGCCCCCACCGTGGAATGACACCGCGTATATTTGAATTCTTATTTGCAAGGATGAGACTGGAAGAGGAAAGCCGAAGGGAAGAGAGATTAAAATATAGCTGCAAATGTTCATTCTTAGAGATTTATAATGAACAAGTTACAGATCTTCTTGATCCTTCATCCACGAATCTGATGGTAATTGGAGCAGTCTAGAATAAACTTGTTTACTATATTGTTTCATCTTTGCATAATAAGCTGTGTGTGTACTTACAGTTGCGTGAAGATATCACAAAGGGTGTGTATGTTGAAAACCTATCTGAATTTGAAGTTCAAACAGTTGGAGATATTATCAAGCTTTTGAGTCAGGTGACTTGTTTTCTAGAGCTCATACCCTTCGGTTGCTATTTGATATGTGTATCTATATTGCAAGTGTTGATAATCTCCTTAATTTTTTGGTATTTCAAATTTTCCCTTAGGGATCATCTAACAGAAGAGTAGCTGCAACAAACATGAACAGAGAAAGCAGCCGGTCCCACAGTGTCTTTACGTGTGTAATTGAGAGCAGTTGGGAAAAAGATTCCACCACTAACTTCCGTTTTGCAAGGCTTAATCTGGTTGATCTTGCTGGTTCTGAAAGGTAGCAATGCACATTCATTATGTTTTTGATTTGCTAGCTTAGAAGTTCTATGCTGCCCTTTGCTTCATTTGCATTCACCTGACTGTTACATAGGCAAAAGACTTCTGGTGCCGAGGGTGAACGCCTAAAGGAAGCTGCAAATATCAACAAATCGTTATCAACATTAGGGTATTTTCCCACTGGTCAATCATCATAATCGATGGATGGTGTATAATAGTATATGATTAATTAAATTGACTGGTGAGATTTAATTTTGCAGCCATGTGATAATGGTTCTAGTTGACATAGCTCATGGAAGACCAAGGCATATTCCTTACAGAGATTCAAGATTGACATATCTTCTTCAGGTGGTTAATATCCAACAATTCCTATTTATCCTGTAACCGATTCTCATAATCTTAAACCGTTGAGTATTTGTGCCCACAGGACTCTCTAGGGGGGAACTCGAAAACAATGATGATAGCCAATGTTAGCCCTTCCATCTGGTGGGTATAGTATTGTTTTTTCTATCCTGTTTTTTTCACTCATGTTATCATGGTTTGTAAATCTCTTCCTTTCAGCTGTGCTGCTGAAACACTCAACACTCTAAAGTTTGCTCAGCGAGCAAAGCTCATTCAAAATAACGTATGTGTTTCGTTTTTTGAGGTGGCAATAAATGTTATATTCACTTAAGATATGTGCCAGGTAGCTCATCTTTTTTCTTTTTTCCATTTTTTTTCAAATCACAAAGGCTGTTGTAAATGAAGACTCATCAGCAGATACTCTAGCATTACAACATCAGATACGACTTTTGAAGGTGTTTAATGCTCTATGTTCATTGGGATATTAACTAGGCATAAATCAATGGATAAATTAAACTGTCAGTGGTGACTACTTGAACAGGAGGAACTCTCCACTTTAAAACGTCAGAAGACTCCGAACATTTCCCGCACTTTGTCATTTGATACAGCTGGTACTGGAGACAGAAGGCATGAAGAATCCAAAAGCATTCCGCCAGAATCAGCTAAAGAGGTGCCAGAAAAAGTTTTTGGATTAATAATTATGGAGTATTTATATTATTGCAAAATCATGAAAAAAGTGCTTGATTTTCATTTTAAACATTTCTATGTAGTTGAAATCAATGGAAGCTACACTAGCTGGAGCTTTAAGGAGGGAACAGATGGTTGAATCATCTATCAAGCATTTTGAAGCAGAAATTGAGCAACTTAACCGCCTGGTTTGCATTTTGATCACTGTTGAATTTCAGGGTCAATAATGAAAAAATAAATCTGAAATCGAAGCAGAAATTGAGCTCCTTTTTCTAAAAAAACAGAATAAAATAAATCTGCTGGTGTTGTTGGTTTCTCAGGTTTGCCAAAGAGAGGAAGATACTAGGTGCACAAAGATGATGCTAAAATTTAGGGAAGAGAAAATTCATAGGATGGAATCTCTTCTCAATGGATTAATACCATCAGATACATATCTGCTGGAAGAAAACTGTGCACTTTCTGAAGAACTCAACTTGATTCGTGCCAATGTAGACAAAAATCCAGAAGTAACTCGCTTCGCCCTTGAAAATATTAGGCTTTTGGAACATCTCAGAAGGTAGATTTTCATTGATTCATAGCAGATACACTCATGTTTTCTCCTAGTTCCTTTTTAAGCTTCCTTTCCGGGAACTTTTAGATTTCAAGATTTCTATGAGGAAGGAGAGAGAAATTTATTGCTAGCTGAAGTATCAGAATTGCGAGATCAGGTACTTCAAGAGTCTAATGGTAATGAGAATCCTTTATTTATTTCCCACGTTTAAAGGCCATTTCTCATGCACAATTCATTTTTCAACAGCTACTGCTCTCTCTGGATGGGAAGTTGAAGCTTCATAATCCCTCGGATATAGATACTTCTTCCCAGGTAATATATCTAGCACAAATCTCCTTCCTTTGTTTCTCTTACATTACCTAGAACATGCTCTTTTTTCCCTCTATCATTCTTAGTAATAAATATTTCACTATGGCAGGAATCTGCACATATCAAACAAGAAGAAACCGACTCACTCCACACGGAGGTTGGGCTCTCATATCTTGCAAGTCATAATTTGAAATAATTTAGGAAACTAGTTTCTCATTCATGTCCTGATTCTTGCAGTTAAAAGAGACTCTCTCTCAGTTAGAAGAATGTAGGTCAAAGCTGAACAGTTGCTTGGAAAAAAATGCAGAACTCAGAAGGTATAGTTTTATTGTGGAACCTTTTGGTGACCCATTGTCACATACTATGCAGTTTGTTAATAACTATCTCCGATGTAGACCTTATTTGAGTTTCAACTATCTGTAGAGAAATTAATGACTTGCACGCATCGCTTGGTGAAAGGGAATCTTCAGTTCTTGATAATGATAATGGGGTTGAAGTTATCAAGGTAATTTTGTTTGCTACAGACATACATAATGATCTTTATTTCTAAGAAAATTTGATAGAAACACAATTAAAGACAGTCTGTTACAAAACTTAAATATATTTAAGTTTATTATGACTTGAGTATGTACAAGTGCATAAGGTTCTGGACTTGAAGTCTTGATAGGTGACAATGATTATGATGTTTCAGGAATCTATATCAGAAGCTCCTCCACTCAATTACCAGTCCGTGGTTATTGCCCAGGAAGAGAAGCCAGATATAGGTTGTGATAAAATGATCAACTTGTCAGATAAGATCATTGATTTGCAATTAGAGTTGGACATTTTAAAGATTCTTCTTCACGAAGAAAAGTCATCCCACAACGAAGCAGAGGAAAGGGCACTTTCTTTGAACAGAGATCTAGAGTCAACAAAAGATCAGATTTTGCTACTAAGCAAGCAATATAAAGATGTCCAGGACGAACTCAAGGAAGCAAAGTCCATCATTGAGGCTCTTGAGTCTCAACAAATTCAGGCAATTAACGAGGCAGAGGATCTTAGAAACAGTAACAAATGCTATGAAGAACTTCTGCAGAAAAAGGAACATGAAATCTCTTCTTTAAAGGAAAAAGGCTTTTCTCAGGATCTCCCATCCTTTAATGTCATGGAAAGTGAGTATAATCCTTTACAAGCCAAGCTGAAAAAAATGGAAAATTCTCTTGAGAAGGCAAGAACACTGAACACATGGTATCAAAGTGACCAGGCGCTACAAGTTTCAAATGAAGAAGAAATGGATGTAATACGTAGGCAGGTAGAGGCTGAAACTGCTGAAGTGATTCTTTGCCTCCAGGAAGAACTTTGTCTTCTTCAGCAGGAAATCCAGGCCAGTCACTTGAAGGAAGTGGAGAGCTATGATAGGTTGAATCAGTTAGAGTTAAGAAATAAAGAACTTGAGGGAAAAAACAATCTGATTACTGAAGATAATAGATTGTTAAGAGGAGCTTATACAGAAAAGGAGAGAGAATATCAGAGTCTACTTGAAGAATGGGAGCAAGTAAACAATGATATGGAAACAATTCTCTGCGGGGGTCAAGCTTCCCTTAAGGATGCATCTGATGATCTTGATTTGATAGCCTCTTCATTTCCACAAAAACAAGCAAATCGAATATCAAATCATTTTGGGAGTATAGCAAAATACATTTTTGAAAAGGATAAACTGATAGAAGATCTCAACAGGAATCTACGGGATGTGGTTAATAAAAGAAATGATGTTGAGTCCATGCTGAGGTCTTTAAGAGGAGCAGCTTTGGTTATGACTGAAGTTCACCAGCAACAGTGTAGTGAAAAGGATGTAGAGATTGCTCTGTTGACAGCCCAACTGAACTCTAAAATGAATGCGATCTTAGAGTTTAAGAACAAAATCAAACAACTGGAGGGTCAACTCAGGGAAACGTGTACTTGTGCAACAGCAGCGTTTCTGGTTGTTAACAGGTTGTCTGAGGCAAATATGCAAAAAGAGAAGTTCTTTGAAGAGACCTGCAGTGGGCTAAGGCTTGAGCTGTTGGAACAGCAGAGACATGCCAGTGCTATGCAGCAGAAACTTGAAGAGCTTGAAGCAAATGACTTGATGGAAACACTTGAAGAGTTTAAAGCTGGTGTTTCAGTAGTAAATTCCTGCATGAATGAGCAGGTAGAAAGGCAAGCGAGACTCGAGAGAGAGAATTTAAGTGATGGTCTACAACATATGTCCATTCGGGAAGCATGTGAAATATGGGTAAGTAAGTGCTTACTATTTTAGATTATCCCCTGCTAATAATGTTCATATTTAAGCCATTTTAGCTTTAACTGATTGATCATTTTTTTCCTTCTGGCCATCTGGGTAATTCTTTTTATTAATTAAGTTTTACTGTAAGGCTGCAGACATTTGCTGATGCAAAACAACATGACGACTCCGGTAAGGATTTGGAAACTGAACACAACAAATGCTCTTCCCAAACCCATAAGATTTTAGCTGGTGGAGAGAGAGCTTTGAACGGCACAAATGGAAGAGATGTTACCATAGCTCTTCTCAAGAAGGAAATTGTATCTGCTCTTGATAGCTTGAAACAAGTGCAAGCTGAGATATCCACATCATGCATTGAGAAAGAAGAGTTCCGCAAGGCTGAAAAGCACACTCGGGATAGTGTCAAATCTCTTGTTCTTCCTATAAGTGCACTAGAAACCTCCATAGGAAATTTTGAAGGAGTCGTTAAGCTTAAATTGGAAGAGGCAGATGCTAAGCTTCAACAAATAGAACTTGATGTGGAGGAATATAGAACTTCTTGGCTTGAACAAAAAGAGGTCGACCTTGTATCTTTCTTTTCCTATAACTATTTCGTAGTGTAGATAATAAGTCATTCTTCGACCCCATGCAGGTGCCTTGTGCATTGAATTCTTGTAGAGTTGTAGTTGCTCTAATTCTTAGTATATTCAATTTGCTATTTCTGTTCATCATCACCATCCTTATCAACTGTCTTATTAAACTAGTTGGAGTTGGTGGCATTAAGTTTGAAGTGATCATGCGTTGTATAAAACTAATTAACATTATAAATTCATGCAAATGAATAGTGCAATGTTTAATGCAGGACTTTTGCAACCTTTACAAAAAGGAATTTAATTTACTTTTACTGTTACCAAAGTAATCATGAAGTACAAATTATTGCAGTTTGGTTTCTATATTTCTCAATGTAATTGAACTAATAATAATGTATATTAATTTCATTTAATGTCTTGTTCCCCTGATACCCCTTTAAAACAGCTGCTAGAAGTTGAACTTGAAGATGCAAGGGCAATTGCTGTACAGAAAACGATGGAAGCTTCCTATATTCTTGCCAAATATGTAGAGGTCCAAGACACCATGACAGATACAATCGTAACAATAAGAGAGTTGATGAGAGAAAATGAAGCCCTGAAGGTTGATAACAAAGAGCTAAAGGAAAAGGAGGTGACATTAACCAATCAAAGGGACTTTGTAGTTAATGAAAACCAATGCTTGCAGTCTGCCAACAATCTTAAGGACTCACATATTGAAAAGATGGAGAAAGATTTCCAGATGGTAACAAAGCAGGTAATGGAGTTGGAAGGTATAGTATCACAGGTCAATAGCTTTGGAATGGAAGAGTTTGTTTCGGTGGCCTCTGATTTCTTTAATGTTAAGTCTGATTTTCATGCCGCTTCTGAACTGATGAGGTCATGGATTGAGGATATCTGGTCTGAGATTATTGTCAAGGATTTTGCTTTGTCTATTTTTAACCTCTGCCACTCTGGGATTCTCTTGGAAGCAGTAAATGGCTTAAATGCAGAAAAAGGTCTGCTCCACCATGGCCTATGTGAATCGAATTCTGCAATAACTGAGTTGAGAGACCACAATTCTAAAGCTAAGAAAGAGCTTGAAATGTGTAGAATTCTCCAGGGGAAGTTATTGGATGACATTACTAGCAACTTTGACCGTATTTCTAAGAAAGAAGACGAAACTGGTGATTTCACATTAAAGCTTGCAACTTTTGAGAAGAGAATTATTGATTTACAGTCTCAAGAGGAGCTCATGTTGAGAAGATCCGATCACTTGGGATCAAAGCTGGCTGAATTGGTTAATGAGATGGACCTCAGCAACCAGACTGTGTTGGCATCACTTTTGGATCGAGAGAGATTGCTTCAGGAGAAAGAGGAAGCCCTAAAATATTCAGAAGATGCTTTTATTATGAAAGACTTTGAGGTGTTCATCCTGTCAATTAAGTTACAAGAGATGACTGCCTTCATATTTAATTTAGAGAGAACTTATAGAAGTAATTTTGATACTTCTGAAAAGATGAAGATGGAAATTGTTCTTAAGAATCTTGGTGCAGCAATCAATGAGTCAGTATTGGTTGACAGGGAAACTGAAGTATCTGTCCTGAAAGGGATAGTTGAAGAAGCTGGTAAACAACAACAAAAGCTGTTGTTAGAGCTTAATGAAAAAACCTCGATAGTTGCCCAGCTCAGAGACAAGAACACATCTCTTGAAGAAGAAGTTCATTCACTGAAGGATATTGCTTGCTCAAATGAAACATTGAAAAGCAAACTTGTTGAAATAGATGGAACCAACTTCTCTTTGCAAACACAGGTTCAGAGCCTTAACTCTGAACTAGAGAAAGTAAAGGAAGAAATGCATATTAAGGATTCAAACCTTGAAATTTCTTCAAGTCAACTCTCTGACGTTTGTAAACAAAACCAGATGCTGGAGAACAGGATTCTATCACTGGAAGAAGCATCATGTAGGCTCCAGAAAGAGCTGGAAATGAAACATACTGAGCTTACAGAAATGAACTGTCTTGGTAATGAGAACAATGAACTTCAGGTTGAGCTGATCGGATGGAAAGTAGAAAATGGTGAGCTTCTTCAGGACTTGGAGGTTTTGAGAGCTGAGCTTGATCGGAGCAACAGAGCTTTTTCTTTGCTCTCAAAGAAGTCTGATGAACTAGAAAGTTCATTTCAAAAGATATGCAATGTAGTGGACAGTGTACCTATGTTATTAGAAGAGTTTGAGTTATTAGAGAATCTAGCAGAAGAGATTGTATCACAGAATCTTACCCTTGGAAATGAGTTGTCTAGGAAGGATGACATTCTTAAGGGGTTGCTGTTTGATCTGAGTTTACTGCAGGAGTCAGCCTCTAATACTAAGGATAAAAAAGATGAAATTGAAAAATTGGTGTCATCTTTGAATGCTTTGGAAAGAGAATTGGAACTAAAGTCATGCGAGCTTGATGACACTCTTTCTAAGAGTTTTAAACTTGAAGCTCAGTTGCTGGAGAACAAGAGCACAATATCAGCTTTGGAGTCGGATGTCTTGAGACAAAGTAAGGGTGTGGAATTACTCTCCAGAAAAAATGACGAGCTATTAGCAAGCATCAAGGCTATCACAGAAGAAAAAGCTTCAATGCAGGAGGAATTAATAGAAAAGAGTAAGTTCTGTGGAAACTTAGAGAATGAACTGTGTGAAATGGGATCTGCTATCTCGGAAATGAACAACTCTATTGAGTCTCTAAGGAGAGAGTTGAGTCATGTCACTTGTGAGAAAGAAGATCTCAATGTTGAACTTGTTGCTTTGAAGAAGGAGCTTGAGATAGCAAAAGCGCTTGCAGATGAAAACGAGGCAGGTTCTCTAGAGGCTAAAGAGGTAATAATACGTGTTTTTTTGCTACTAGCTATGCTTTAATTAAATAAAGAGTTAATACCCATTTACTCTCACTAGACAATTACTCCGTATTAAATTGATTATAAGTTGCATAGTCGAATAAATAGAAAGTTAAGTTACCAAAATGCATAATAGTATGTAGTTGACTGACTAGATCAGGCATTAGCTCCTAAATTCTGCATCAGCTCTTGCTACAAGGTTTGCTAACAGATACTTGGTTGATGTGCAGCTAGCAGAAACTAGAAAACTATATGCTGAAGAGAAAGATGAGGAGGTAAAACTATTAGAGCGGTCTATTGAAGAGTTAGAATGCACAGTAAATGTGCTTGAAAACAAGGTACTAAATCTGTATCAAATTAATCTATCTGTGGTGAAACAGATTCCTCTCTCATCACACATCCAACTTTTTGAAGGTTGACATTGTCAAGGAAGAAGCCGAACGGCAATGCTTACAGAGAGAGGAACTTGAAATGGAACTGCACAGCATCAAACAACAAATGCTTAGTGTTAAAAGCAGCGACAACACTGATGTAAAAAGGTACATTTTCAATATTTAGGTTAGTTAGTTGGCCAGAGAGAGAGAGAGAGAGAGAGAGAGAGAGTCATTCAAAGGTTTCTGATTGTTTACTATGTGCCCAGAAATTCAATAGAAAAAGAGAAGAATCTTCTACAGCGCATCCAAATCCTTGAGAAAGAAGTAGCTTTGAGGGATGTTGAAGTGAGTTCATATTTTATCTTGTCTTACACTTTCTTTGGGAACTTTCTTGAATTGTCTTGTATACTTGATTGGTTTTCAACAGATTACTCAGTGCAAGGTTCATATATCAGAACTGAATTTGCATTCTGAGGCACAAGCCCGTGAGTACAAGGAAAAGGTACTGAGTGTGGCCGATATGATTTCTTCTAAAGATGCATGATGTGTTTGTTTGGATAAGAACCGTTAAAAACATTTTGATTTCACAGTTCAAGACGTTGGAGGCAATGGCCGAAAAAGTGAAGTCAGATGTGCATGCCTCCATCCAAGGCTCAAACTCATCATCATCATCGTCTAGCAAATTGGAGAAAAATAGCTTGACGAAGCCCAAAGGTTCTGGTTCTCCTTTTAAATGCATTGGAATAGGATTGGGCCAACAATTGAAGTCTGAGAGGGATGAGGAACTAACGGCAGAAAGATTTCGGATTGAAGAACTTGAGGCTCTAGCTGCTAGCAGACAAAAAGAGGTAACCTGTCAAGCTAACATAAGCAGCTTTTGACATAGTCATTGGGCTGAAATGGATGTTATCAAACACTTTTCTTTTCAGAAAATTAAGCACATATCAACCCTTACCAAACAGGCCCTTATTCTTTAGATCGTGTTTTTATAATGCAGATATTCATGCTGAATTCAAGATTAGCTGCTGCTGAAAGCATGACCCATGATGTGATACGTGATCTGTTGGGTTTAAAACTAGACATGAATAAATATGGGGTAATTGTACTTTTGTCGCTTTTATGATTAAAAGACATTCTGATCCCATCATATCTTTCTTGTTCTAAGTGTTTTTTTTTTGCTTTTTTTTACTCCCTCGCTTAAAATCAGACTTTGCTCGATAATCATGAAGTGCAAATGTTAACAGAGAAGGCTCAAGCTCAGAAAGTAGATGCACTCGCTAAGGTAAGTTAATTTTTTTAGTTATTACAAAAAACTATATGGCCAACAGGCCAAGTTGAAGCAACCGTACATGTGATTTTCAATTCAAAGCCATGTATGATGACATCTCGTATTTGAATTTCTGCTTTTCAGGAGGAAGAAGTTACCAAGTTGAAACAACAACTAAACGAAATTATTGAGGAGAGGAAAGGGTAAGTTCTTGAAGTAAACCTGAACTAAACACCTGAATATTAGAAACATCTTCTCGCGAATCTCTAAGTGACTTCAGTTCTTGAATTTGTAGATGGCTTGAAGAAGTTGAGAGAAAACAAACTCAGATGATGGCTGCAAAGGTTTCACTGGAGAAGTTGCACGAGCGGGATCAATTGCTTGCAACTGAAAATGAAGTTATAAAGGTAATACAAGAAAAACATAATGCCTTTGTATAATGTTGCTTAAAACTAATGCTATTCCCAACAAACCTTGTTAATCATGTCTTAGAGGGAGAACATGAATCATAAGAAGAGGGTTATAGAGCTTGAAGCAGAAGTAAAGAAGCTGTCTGGGCAGCAAAACCTCCAGCAGCGCATCCACCATCATGCCAAAATCAAGGCAAGTAATTTGGGTCAATTGATGTTGAAAAGAAGTCTCTTCAATCTTAATAATGAAAGAAAAGTGTGATCTTTCTTAAACAGGAAGAGAACAACTTACTGAAGAATCAGAATGATGATCTTACTTTTAAGCTTAGGAAATCAGAAGCAATTCTTTCACGTGTTCGGGAAGAGCTTGCTCACTTCCGAGCATCTAATAATGGGAGAATCCCTTACATCAATTTGGATGATGAGAATCGGATGGAGACTAAACTGAAGGTTTTCATTTGTTTACTGTTTGTTGTATGTGTATTATCAAACTCTTGGTAAAAAAAACCTTTTTCAGCTCTATCTTTCTAACTACATAAGCTTGTTTTTCCTTTTTCTTCTTCTTTTCTTTCAGGATAGAATGAATAGTGAGAGGCTGACCGAGATGATGCCCCACGTCGCTTCGTCGGGTAGAAGAAGCTCAATAAAGGCAGATGATGAGAATGGTCAAAATCCAAGTAGAGCATCATCTTCTCAAACACCATTATATCTCACTGCTTTACACAGATGATGATGAATCTACTCTTCTTAGTCGTGACTGGTTAGCTTTGCGCTAGCAAAATGTTGCAAGTATTGGATGGTTCTTATTGCATGTAAATATAGATGATTTTGTACAAGTAATGCATCCACCACAAGAGCTTCTTGTCTGTATGATCTTCCATTTGTATTTTGTAAATATTGGCAGATGTGTATTTATGTAGCAATTGTTGTAACTATGTGGATATCAGGTGACATTTTTGAGCTTCTTTTTTAGATTTCAATCCAGATGCCTTGCTTTTAATTGGTGTTTACACTGTGTTTGATTGAAGTAATTTGGAAGGAAAAAATGTGGGAAACAAAGAACAAATTTTGATGTTTGGTCATAAAGGAAAAGATAGAGAAAATATAAAGTAAAAATAACAAAGTAATTTTCCGATCATCCCACTCCCCCCAATCCACATTCCACACCTTCCTCCCTTCCCTCTTCGCTTTTCTACAACCAAACAGAATTATTGAAAAATAATGTTCTTATTAACAAAAAGAAATTATTAACCTTTATTTTCTTTTATTTTCTTTTTCTTTTCTAAGTATTTTATAACATCCTGATTCCTTGAATGAGATGGAGAATTTTTGTTTGAAGGAGAGTTTGATTTTGATCCTTTCCCCTATTCGAACCAAACACATTGCTAATTTACATTTATAACTCTTTTCACAACATAGATTAATTTGTAGTACTATCTTTGTCTATAATTTTCTTTGATGTTTGACTTGGAATAATTTTTTATGAAGTAAAATTTATACATTTGTAGTTTGTATCGAGAAAAAGGAAATAATATATGGAGAGGATGAACAACTTTTTCCTTAAAGGGAAAGTGGAAGGAAATTTTGGGACAAATCAAATAAAAATGTAGGAAGATAAATACGGAATATAAGATATGAATATAATTTAATCTTCTATTTGATTTATTAGTATAAAATTTCTTAATTAAATTGGATAAATTTTAAGCATCAATTACTTACAATTTATGAAATAAAATTTTGAAATTATTTTTATACTAAAATACATTACATTTTTTTTTATTAAGTTTCAAAATTTGTTGAGAGTGAAGGAATACATCCGGAGCCAATATAAATAAGAGAGCAACTAGAAATATGCACAGGCAGCAGGAGAGGAGAGGATTTCAAGAGAGAAAGATTCATCAATGGCGACCACCCAATTTATGACTTGCTGCTCTCACTCCCAATGGAAGAAGATGAGCAATATCACTCCGCTCAAGCTCAATCTTCCTTTTGCTCATTTCTCCCAGGTAATTTTACATTTCTTTTACCAGTTCAATTGATTGTTTCCCCCCTTTCTCTCAAACAAGAAAAATATTTGATCTGATAGTCTTTTTTTTTAATTCCATTAATTAAAGAATCTTAATATTCAAAGAATCATGTTTTCTGTGTCTTAATAAGAATGATAACATGGATTAACCACTGCAGGGTTTTGGTTCAGCAGTCAAAACTCGGGGGTACATTTTAAAGTTCAGACCTTTTAGGGCATCCAATGATGCCAAGACAAGAACTTCTGGCTTGATGAACATGGCTGCTGCTGCTGCTGCTGGGGATTCAAACGAAAGAGGGGGGATTTTAAATTTAGATGAAATATGGGGCAAGGTTAGAAAACTGTGGGATAATTCTCCTCAGCCTGTCAAAATCTTCCCATGGAACAGTGTTCTTGACAACTTCATTCACCTCATCCTAGACCTTCTGTTGTCTGTTGTCAAGTTTTTATGTGTGCCTCTACTTGTAGTTTCCTCGTTGAGCGAGTTTTCTTATTGTGCACATGAACACAAGAGTTTTCTCATCCCGTTCCCGTTTCTGGCTGGTGTTTCTGTTGCTGGGATCTTAAATTATGCTGCTCTTGAATCGTCTCCGTCTCTCAAGGTGAGATTATTGGTCTACCGTCCACATTCATCAAGTTCTTAATTTATGCTTTTCTCTACACTTGCTTTAGAGGTGAGCAGAAAATCTATGAATGTGTGGAATCAGTGAAATCCAACCTGGTTTGCCAGATTGGGCTGGATAAAAGATCTCCCGGATTGGACGTGGGTTAGGGGTCGATAAAATTCCAATCCAAACACACAAAAATACCCATTTAACCTTTTTTTACATGCCAAGTAGGCATTGATTCAAAGTTATGGATATTGTTTTTTTCATACTGTCAAGGACTCAACTCAACCAAAAGCTCAAGCTTCTGGTTGTAGACCCCATATAGGTTTTATACTCGAACACATGCAATGTATTGATAGTGCTTTTAAAAGTTATGAATGTGTTGAATATTTTTGCTTCTATTGAGTTATGAAACAATTTGCCTTACCCCAAGCATTTTTGTCTATTGTTTAGTGTTAAGGAAGTGGATTGTATTGGTACTTCATAGGTCTCTTAAAATACAGACAACCTCTCTACTTCATTGTAGGGGTAAGGTCTACGTACAAACACCCTCCCCACCCAAACTCTACCTTTTTGTAGGATTTTACTCAGTTTGTTGTTGTTAAGCGGATGATATTAGCCTTTTTTTAGAAAAACAAATGAATAAGGTTGCGTAATACTCATAGATGAATGTAATGAAACAAATCAACCAATTTGCATCCCTTTGTTATTCTATGTGTGTTGTATCTTACTGATACATATTTCTGCATTGTGATTGGTACTTTCAGAGGGCCGAAGTTCCATGGCATTTGATAGCCATTGCAGTTGTGTTCACTCTCCTGAAGTTGCCCGGACCATATTACCCATATTGGGGTCGTATTTTAATCCCACATTTTGCAAACGGGGCATTATATAGAACGGTATGGCTCTTTTTCCTGTGGTACCGAAGTCCATCAAGAGAAGAAGCCCTGCCTCGACCTGCGCTTGCTCCTTCTCAACACAACATGCTTTAGCTTTATAACATTAACACTCTTTTTATGAGTTTAGTGACAAAGTTCCATTGTATTAGTTTTCATCTGAAATTTCACATGTTTCAAAGAGACATTTCCTGAGAAGGGGGGCCTAATTGACATTGTAAAGTAGAGTAGTTTCTTTTCATTGATTTCTTCAAGCATTTTACTGACACCTGCATTTACATAATTCAGTTTCTTAGTTCAGCTTTCATGTTTTCTCACCTTTTTAGCTCTTTTAATTAGGAACTGAAAATTGTTTTGTTAAGTTTCCTTTTGCTTTCCACAAAAAAGTGTTTTTTTTGTTTCATTCTTCCAAGTCTTGAAATTTTCTCCCATTTTCTTTTACATCGTGTTTGGTTCAAGAAATTTGAAAGGAAAAAAAAAATAAAATGATGGGGAAAAGTGGAAGAAAAAGAAAAGAGGTAGTAAATTACTAGTAAATTACTACTCCACTGATTTATACTCCATTACTAAAAAAAAAAAGCTAGCATATTACATTGCAATCTAAACGGGATAAAAAAAATTGTTACTCTATAAAACAATTAATACAGTAAAAGAAAATTTGGATGGACAGAAATAGATAAAGGTGAGCCTTGAGAGTTTTCTCCCAACTACTGCATTATACACACTCAACGCCACACTGGAGGACATCAACTGGTGCTGCCTGAGAGCTGCTCTCCAGAAACACCACTCCCATACGACACCGAACCCGTGGTGTGTGAACTGGTGGGCGCCGCCATGGACTTTTGGAGCTGTCGAAGCCTGAAAAGATCTCTGGGCACCGGCTGCTGGCTCCCCATTGTGTCATTATCATCATCATCTTTCCCTGCCATGCCACAGCAACCAAACGGTCTTTTTAATGATCTTCCATCACAGGAAACAAATATATAAAAAGAATTTCAAGGAAGGAGGTCGAACGTACTGTCCAAATCTTTCCTCTTTCCAGATCCTCTGTCTCTTGTTCTTAATCTGTTTGATGAATCAGACCGGTCACCCGTGGATGGAATGCTGGTCGGAATGTTGCTTTGTAAGCATACAGATATCACAAAGTCAGCATCAGGAGATGGACCTGCATTCCCCACCATCATTACCCAATAATCAGACACCATTAATTCACAAACTCTATAGAAATATATGGTGAGCATTCATTCGTTGCTTAACATAACTTTGATCAATTAAAAAATTTCTAACATCTTAAATATTATGGTATTACGCGTGGTTATATTTTCCCTGCCCAATGCCAATGGAGCTGAAAGAGTCATTACGGACAATGTTTTAGTTTTGGGCAGGAATAGCCTCTCTATTTTTGCAGGGGTAGGATTGCGTACATCTTGGCCCCCAAAGACCCCAATGGAGTTGGCTTTCTATTGGGTTTATTGTGGTATTTGGTTATGTTTTCGAGGTGAATAAACATGCGGGAAAGGGAAGGGGAATTCGGTTTAAAAGCATACCCTCAACAGCTGGTAAGTTTAATGCAAATGCTGCAAAGGAAGGTGGCAATGATTTCAGGAGATCACCAAGGGCATTTGGTGGCACATTACTGCTTACTGGAATTGGGGCAGGCAATGTTCCTGAAATTGGTGATTTTAGTGATTGATCTGCAAAATCCACAGCATAAGAAAGAAAGACAGAAAACACAAGCACTCGAGATAGTTGCGAAAATTCACAAAAATGGTGTGAAATATCTTCTTGATCCCAAAGTTTTCTTAGCCAGATCCTCAGCAACAAGAGGAGAACTAATCATGTCCATAAATATGATAAACTCCATGGACTATTGACAGAAAAAGTGATTTGAATAGAACAGTTACAAACAATTGCTCTGACTACTCGAAGGGAAATGCATACGTGATTACACACATTAGGAATGGAAATTTAAGAAGTTTGTTTTTTTAGTTATGTAAAAATGGTAGAATGGAAGTTGATCCATTGTAGCCATCACCTAAGTCCACCTTTCAACAAATTCATTTACAGTTATATTGCTGTTGTAGTTGAAGTTGAACTCGTCATTTTTTAAGCACAAAAGGTTACAAAAAGCATGATTGTATAATAAGATCCCAGCACAAACACCTGGTATTTGCTTTGGATTATAAATGGCCATTTTAGAAGTATCCGGATGCACAAGCTTGGCAGGGTTTGCATTGGGCATACTCACATCTGCATTGAAAAGAAGAATTACATAAAAGATGAATCCAACCATCACTGCAAAAATACTGATCAGCAACAGAACTATATGTAGAACCTGCATCAGCAGCAGGAGTGGATTTGTCAACCTTCTTATTCATGTTCCTTACAAGCATCTAAAACACGGCAAAGTAAAAGACTATTTTTCAGAAATAGTAGAAAGTACATGAATAAATGTCTCTGCATGAAAATAACCTTGTATCCCCCCCCCCGCCCCACCCCACACCCCACACCAAAAGATTTTGATAGAATTTACATGATGAAGCTACCTCCTGCTGTGAAAGATGATCCAGTGCCTTGGAAGAACAAGGGCACAGATCCTTAAAACTATAGCGCGACACAATGTCTTGCAGTGAACTCTCTAAGATAGGTGTTTCCCCATCAACGGTCCTAGAAAGTGCTTCTTTTCTTCTTTCCTCAACCTGTTAACAAAATAATCAGAAACATGAGATAGAGTGGACTAGCATTTTTAATATTTCAGATAAACGTAGACAAAGTCATGGCACTTCAGAGCACGGCATGCAATAAGGCATATACAAAATTAACTCATTGCCGGCACTCAAAACATATCAAGAGTCAGGGAAAACAAGCACACACATAAAATAAGGTACACAAAATAGAAATGTGGAGTTACCCTCAACATGCTAGCAAGATCGCCATAAGTTTGCTCGAATTGAGTGAATCTTTTCCAAACCTATGCAGAATGGGCAAACAAAGACAAAAAATTAACATCACATGAATGATTTAGACTGATCCTTGTAATTACGGAATAGATTTTTAGAGGTTTGACACTAAAAAAATCCAGCTAGTAATCATACACTTGCCCATGCAAAACAACATGACACATTTATCTTCATCATGCTTCTAGTGAAGTTCCTAGATCCAATTCTTCTAACAGGGAATCCATTAATGATAGTAACAAGTAAAAGCTATAGTAGAACCTATGGCCAAGCAATAGTGGTTCTTAAATCATATTGTCAACAGCTTAAAGCCGCTAAGACCATAATTCTTCAAAAACTGAAGAGTAAGCAGGGTATGAAATACTGCACCTCAAGAGAGTCCGTTGGTGGGAGAGAGCTCAGTGCCCGTTCAAACAAGGCCCTTATGTTAATGTCATCATTCAAACAAGACAGGAAATCTGCATACCTGCAAAACTAGGTTAGTACAAGGCAGAAGTGGTACAACCATCCAGGCGTTTCTATATTAGAATATTAGAGTCACAGTGATACTGGTTAGTTTATTTTATCAAGAGCTTGAAATTCAACTACTGAATGCTTGGAAGAATAAAATATAGGCTCTTCAGGAGCGGAATGCAAAGCAAATCACCAACCTGCGCTTTTGTTGCAAATGTATATGGAATTTAAATGTCAAAAAGAAAGGGAACTCACTCAAGAATGTAATCAGGTTCATGCATGAAGTGTTTTAACCCTGCTTCAAACACATTACGTGCCACCTGCGTTGAACCACAGTGGAGCTTCACATCAAAAGGAAGAAAGATGAAAGGTACTTCGAACCTTCATCTTGCTATTCAGTTTACTATTAGTTCTTGCATAAAAATTAGAGATTTACTCACAAAGTGAACAACTTTAACCTAATTAATAATGGAAAGTAAGCTGATCTAAAGTCCGCAGTCAAGCACTAATTTACTGATTTGAGACACCGAAAAAAGTAACATGTATTGTTTGAAGCTCAGACACGCTAGAACTTATCATTTGGGGATCATTAGTTACCTTAGCATCCTTGTTAAGACAGAATTCCATCTTTGCCTGAGCTACATAAACATGATATGTGCAATTTGGGAATTTGCGGGCATCAAGAAAGTATTTGCGAGCTGCTTCAACTCCTTCGGTCCTCCTTAAAAATCGCATGTACTGCAGCATGACACAAGTAGAGATTTTATGTGTGACAGAGAGCAGAGATTTTGTAAGTAAACTTGTTAAAGTGGAAAATCCTCAAGAGCGGCAAGCCACTGCTTTGCTTTGAAATGGAGGTGTAAAGCAAGCTCTGTACACATTTAACCCTCCTCAGATCTTAATTTTAAATGTATATAAGCTTTGATTGTTCAACAGGACCAACTAAGTGACTACTTTTGAACACTCAATTTCATAATGCAAATATGTAAATGATTTTACATCCAATAACTAAGTAAAAATTTCATGAGGCATAAAAATGTATTGTCATCCAGCAAAACCTGTATAGACTGCAAAAAGTAGACACAATTTAAAGTTTCGTGCACAAAATATTCAGTCAACCAATAAAGAACCATAAAACTGTGACAATATTGTTTTTAACTTATTTGAGATACTATACAATATAGACACTGTTTTAAATGCAACATGGATTCCTACTTTTATTTAATAAATTTGCTTCTGGTTTTATCATAGCAAACCTAGTTTGTAAATATTTTTGGGACATTACATGAAAATTTAACCCTGTTTTACAAAATACGAAGTAAGACTTTTTGGGGAAAACTTTTGAAATATGATTTTTTGGGACGGAGGGGGTATAATATAGTAGTAATATACTCCGTACACTTTTTTACTAATAAAACATATTCACTTTCTCGAACATGATTGCATGATTTAAAGTATATAAATATTCCATTTGTTTCATCAAAATTTGATACAGGAAAAAAAAACATAGATATGGACTAATAATTTCTAATGCAAAACTTGGTTGATCATACCTGGATAAGTGATAATGCTGATGCATTAGTCCCATCTCTCAACAGACTTTGGTAAACCATCTTTGCAGCCTGCAACAGTCTGGACCTCTCATTAAGTCACAAAATACTAATAATTCTGAATTGAGGTACGAACCATATCAAGGTTATATATAATATATCATGACCTAACCTGAATGGATCCACGTGACTCTTCAAGTTCAGCATAAGCATATCTCAGCATCTCTGAATCTAATCATGTATCGGGAAATGTGTAGTTAGGAGGGCAATGACAAATTCTGCCCCACATCATATAAAAGGACAGAAGCAAAGTAGTATTCTAGATCTTAATTGAAAGCATTGTGCACCACAATAGACAATTTTTATATGAATGCAATAGAAGATGTTAACTAGTGTATATATTATTCAGCGGCATAGTCGTAAGATCAATTTACCAGGTAAAGCTTTTAAAGATTGTTGGAAAACTTTTACTGCGGAGTCTAGTGAGCCACACTTTGCATGCCAGGTGGCATAGTCATACCACATGTCCGGATAATGATACATGTACAAGAGGCACTATCATCAAAACAAATAAAAGAGCAGTCCTCTTCAGTTTAGACTTTTAGTGAAAGCATAATATACTCTGCACACACACACACACACACACAAAGGTAAAAACATTAAAAATTACATTTCAAGAGTAAAGTTTTATTAATGCTCTAATAGCAACTACTAGTATACCACAATAAAAAATCAAAATTTTTATATATTTTTTCCTGCATTAGAAATGTATGATTTAAGTAAATGAATAGTTATTTTCTACAAATAGAGAATAAATTAGTAAACAAAATAAAAATCATCCCTCCCCTCAAACAGACGAAAGAAATGCCTACTGCAAAGTGTTGAATCTCATGGTTAAGTGAAAGTGGAAGGGATTAAAGTTTCTTCTTCACATTTACGGAGATAGCAGCCACAAGTTGACATAAGCATATAAATATTGAAGGAGTGTCAAATAGTTCCAGGAAAGATGTCCTCCATTTTTAATTTGTCCAGACACCAAACAGAGAATATCTTGGGTTTTATCTACACCGTAGAGAAATCCAGCTCAAACGAGTTTCAGAAAATATATTGGACTTCATTTTTATGGCTGCAGGGGAAGGTCCAGCATCTCCTCATGTACACACAAAGTTTTTTATAGCTGGGGGCCCGGGGTCTTTGGAAATAGCCTCTCTACTGCTTTAGGTAAGAGTAAGGCCTGCATACATCTACCCGCAGCCCCCACTAGTGGGATTTCACTGGTTAGATTGATCAGTTGATGGAGTAGTTTTATTTGTTATTACCGCTCATACATGAAGACTGCTTTTTTATTGACAGAAGCAGTGTCTATCCTTTGATGATCACATTGATTAGTTTGGTTTGTTTGTAGTTGGGGGTTGAGTAGGGCAAGTTCCAGTACAATATGTAAATGACAGTTTTATCGGCAATACCTGATCATACGCGTATGCAATCCTTTTAGTGGCTAAAGCAGTGTCTATCCTTTGAGGATTTCCTCTGAAAAAATGTTAAGCCAACTATTAACCCCGTAAATAATGTAACAAATTGAAATTGTGACCAAATCAGCAAAACTATATTGATTACACTTCAATGACAGCACTCGACATAATAATGAAAGCATCATACGTAAAGGAGATTTCACTAATTCACAGTTTGACGTTGGTGAGACAAGAAGTTACAGGTCTGTATTCTCAACGCATTTCCTTTACACACGAATCACACCATAAATGATGCTACAGACCAAAACACATCTCAGATGCCTAAAACGCTCATATTCTTAGCAAACAGGGATAGAAATAAAAATAGTCTCTTGATTCAATGTGGGAAAACATGTATTACTTTTCAAAGGCTAAGAACCTTTTCCATGCCATCCACTGCATGTCTTCCTGCAGGAATATTAAGTAAAGCACATTTAGCAAAATCAATGAGAAGGATGAGTCTGCATCTAAAGTTTACATGCAGTTTCCAAAGTGATTACATGTAGCTGCCAAGTCCAACAATTTGTGATTCAACGCACCAAAATAGTTGGGATCACTATCTTATCAAAAACTAAATCCATGGTGACTTCCAATCTACATGTAGTTCCTTATCCTATAACCTAGCCACTCATTATAACCAATGCATCCATACTGAAATATACAAATGACCTTAATTAAATTTTACTCCGTATTCAACATGACATTACTCGGTATGTGCCATGAAATCACATGTACTACTAGTATATTGCTTTGGATAAATCCAATTGAAATATGACCTTACTTACCAATCATCCATCTCACCAAAAGCATCCATAAAGTAGTCCATCTAATTGCCACTCAATGGGTTTGGTAATTTCACTAGACCAGAACTTAAAGACAACAAAGCAATGCCCAACTTCATATTATATCACCTTTTTCTACTTTCTACTCTTAGGATGTTCAATTACATAGAAGCCACAAATTGCAAGCCAGCCTTTGCATTCAGGCATATCTAAAGTCTTAATCATCAGGTTTAATGAATGGTTCATTTCTATTGAGAGTTCTGTTGGAATTAAAAGTTTTCCCAAAGTGAACCAAGAAAAAGTTGGAAAGATTTCGATATAAATATGCTGCAAGAAATTGCCTTGGGAGAACCACAAGGAGGCACAGCGAGCATATTCCAGTCAATCTCATCAACATACTTTTTCATCTCTTTGTAAACAGCTCTTGCACTGTTGTATTTTGGTTGATATTCAGATATAAGACCTTTCGCCTGCACAAAATTTTACAATTAATTCCAAATCTCAAAAGACTGGTATGCGCTAGATTTTCTCAGCTAGGAGGGAACACAATGGGTCAAGTCAACGAACCAGCGCACGGCTAATTGTATTTTCAAAGTTCTCATAGTCTCTCCAAAGTTGTTCAACATGATGAGTTGGTGTAACGATGGCTCTTTGATATGCTTTCCTTACTGCAGTCATTCTTTGAGATTCATCTTGTATAGTATGAGCCTGTAACAGCATCATATGATTTCTGAATAGATTTTAAAAGTTATAAACACATTATGTGGATGTCAAATCACTAGCATACAGGCAAGGACTTCAAAAAGGCAATGTAGTCCATCCAAAGAGGGCCTGACGCAATGTCTGTTCCTGTTAGTTAACGACATCATAAGTTAGAAATCAGAACTATGATAGACAGGTAGACACGATAATCACATTATACTGCAATTTAGCATGTAGCTGCATGTGCATAAATCATGTAAACAAACAATCGCATGGCCAAATGGATCATAATAACATATGCCATATCTCACATTTAAGTGTATGTATGTTTGCCTGTTTGGTGTAACTATATGAACCATGAAACAGCGGATGAAGCTAAAATGGGGGTAGATGAAGATATAATGTGAATGTATATATATATGAACTTTATCACATTACATAATCTTCAGCTAGAACTTATTATCTATTACCAAGAAACATAAATTAATATAATAAGTATACATACCAACATAGTCAAGCATGAACTCAAAAGCTCTTCTAGTCTCTTCTTGACCATCACTTCCCCTCTTGTCATTGACCTTCCTGATAAAACGGATATAGCATCGCCTGGAAAGCAACCATCCATAGTACAGATACAGAGAATGCTCGCCACAAAACATAAAATCTACTCCGAGGTAAAATGGACCGGTGAGCATACCAAAGCGGAACTTGTAGACAGGTGTATAGGCAGCGGCTAAAAATTTGCCTCGTGGCGTCATCATTATTTACAGCCATGTGTGCCTCAGCATACTGCTTCCAAAATTTTGCCTATGGAAAAAGCGGCTAGATGATCAGTAACTAAGCATCTATACTATTACTGAGCATTTTCAACATCACGACACTACAGGAAATAGTGAAGAAAAAGAAGAAGAAGGTTAGAGATGCTTACAGCAGTAGGATAAGTAGAGAGAAGTTGTTCATAGATAGGAATTGCCTGGGAAATAGGCAAGCGCTGAAGCAAAAAAAAAACCAATAAATAACTCTTATATAGTTCAAAATGCAATTCTTCCGTATGGAAAATAAGATAGAAAATACCATCGCCTCGTTGGCGAGAATCTCTGCAGCTTCGACATTGTACTTATTTTCCGCCATTGTTGTGCAAGTAAATGCTCTTGAGAGCTGAGGCAAATACTGGGGCGTCTGTGGAATCCCTAACAAATGAACTTCTTCAAGAATTGGAATTCGCTTATTCTTTTTTGGGATCGAGGTCTCGCAGCTATTCGATTCCACAAAACCTCTCAACAGTAGAAAATCCGTTCTGATTTGGTGAAGAAACTCAGCTGAAAATTGAAATTTCCATTTTCTCCGCTTCCTCCTCCTGTGAGTTCTTCGTGCTCTTTTTCAAATTCAATTCAATTCTGAAAGTTTCTTCCCCATTTGAGATGAGGAAGAACCGAAGAAGAGACAGAGGGCGAGCCCTAAACAGAATCTTGAGATTTGAATTCCCTCAGTTCTTTATGAATTCGCGTGGCTTTTTTTTTTTACCGGAAAAAAAATGGGTGGCTTTTATTGGGCTAAAAATATTGGGTTTCTTGAGTACCCTATATCAAAGCCCTAGGCTTGGCCCTATTTGACGAAATAACAAATTCAATTTATCTATTTTGGCCGGGAATCGCCGCCGTGGGTCGCCTAGCAAATGCCACTGAACAGCCCCGACCGCAAAGCAGCGCAGCTCACCGTCGGTGTCTTTTGATGTTCTTATAATCAAGAAAACCAACACTGTATCACACAATTCTTCCATGCGCGCAGCATCCAATTTCCTCCAAACTGTCTCCCTCTCCGTTCTCCGTAATACTCGTCGTCACAGTGCCCATGGGGGCCTTCGTGGCCTCTTCTGCGCGGCGTCTCTACTCTCAAGCTCCTCTGCAACGTCTCCTTCTCTCCGACCGTATCCTCGTAGCCACTTTTACTTCTCTACTAGCCCTGTTTCGGCTAGTACTTTCTTCAAACAGCTAGTGTACGAGTCCGAGGAATCTTTGCGGCATGAAGAGGGGTTGTCGAGAAGCAACACTGGGAGGGAAAGTTTCCATTTTGATAGCTCATTTGAGTCGACCGAGTTGGAGCGGTTTGACTCGCCCTCAGTTGATGTCAAGAAGCTTGAGGACATCCCGGAGCAGTGGCTTCGGTCAAGATTGGGTTGGCTTTGCAAGGAGCTTCCTGGGAAAAAACATAATGATTTGGTTCGGATTCTCAATGCCCAGAGGGAGTGGATCAGACAAGAAGATTCTACGTATGTTGTCCATCATTGTTTGCAAATTCAGGAAAATGAGATTGCTTTCAGAGTAAGAACTGCCTGCTCATCATTATTCAGACATTAACACATATGTTCTATTTGTATGGTTGGTAATCTGTCTGATGCATTTATGCATGGAATTTGAGAATTTATGATGGATTGGTGCATGAAGAACATCATTGCACTAAGATGATCTTCATAACTATTTTGCAAGAATATCAGTGCACTAGCTTTGAAGTGAAGTTGATCATCTCTTTCTTTTCTCGTTTGAAATTATATTTTAAAGAAATTATATACGGAGTATAAAAGCAGACCTAGTAACTTGATGAATGAATTGCCAGGGAGGCATTTGGCAATGCGTGATGCAAATTCTTCATGCTGTGAAAATGTTTTAGTAGGTAGTTCTTAGATTTTTTATTCTTTTTGGAGGGGCCAGGAGCCTCCAATCGTGAACCATTTAACATATTGAGCTTCAAAAAAAAGAAACAAATAGAAAGCAACAACAAAATAAGGACATAGAAAGCAAAATCGGAGAAGGGATTGAATTGTTCTTAAAGAACGACACGGTTTAGCATACTTTTCAAAAAAATGTTTTCAATTGTAATTTAGCATGAAGCATGGGTCATCAGTGATCAACCAAAAACTGCATTTTGTTGTGTTTTTGCCTTTTTTGCCACATCTTTCGTGTCTATTGCTTTGTTGCATTCCTTATTCGTGCTGGAGATGTACTGCATCAATTTGGACATCAGCTATATCCTACTAAAGGAGGTAAATACCTTTTAGGTTTTATGTTTTTTAAGGCTTTCTGTTTGTTAAATAGCTTAGATGTTTTTCTGAGCGGAGAAAATCTGTGTATTCCAACATGTATTTCAACATGGTTAATGCAAATAGAAGATGGAAAAAGTCTTGTATTCTACAAAACAGGCCCGAAATATTTAATGTGTTGCGCGCATATTTCAGGTATACAAATGGATGATAATGCAACGTTGGTATCAATTTGATTTCAATCTAGCAACACGGCTAGCAGATTGTTTGGGCAAGGATGGCAAGCACTTGAAATGCCAAGAGGTTTATGATGACATACTTAATCAAGGACGAGTGCCTAATGAGTCAACTTTCCATATTCTAACTGTTGCATATCTTAGTTCATCTTCTCAACCACTGGTGGAGGAAGCATTTAGCATTTACAGCCGCATGATCCAATTGGGAGGTTACAAACCTCATCTTAGCCTGCACAACTCTTTGTTCAAAGCTCTATTGGGGAAAAAAGGAGGTCCTCTCGCAGAGAATCTGAAACGAGCAGAGTTCATTTACCAAAACTTGACAACCTTTGGGCTTCAGATACACCAAGATATCTTTCGTGGCCTCATATGGCTTCACAGTTTTCAAGATTTAATAGACAAGGATAGAATTCCATCACTGAGAGAGGAAATGTGTTCGAGAGGCATCAAAGAGGGCACAGATGTACTTCTGTCAGTCTTGAGAGCTTGCTCCAAGGATGGAGATGTGGAAGAAGCTGAAAGAACTTGGACAAAACTTCTTTCCTCTAGTGATTCCAGTCCTTCCCCACAAGCTTTTGTGTATAGAATGTCGACTTATGCAAAGATCGGAGAGCATATGAAAGCATTTGAAATATTTAGGGGAATGCAAGAGGACTTGTGTCCCACTCCCGCCATAGCGTACTATAAAATCACAGAGATATTGTCAAAAGCTCAACAGGTAGAACTGGCAGAATCAGTCATGAAAGAGTTCATCGACAGCGGTTTGGGTCCACTGAGGCCTTCATTTATACATCTGATGGAGATGTATCTCATTTCAGGCTCACACGAGAAGCTGGAGTCAACCTTCTTTCAGTGTCTTAAAAGATGCCGTCCACACCAGACCATCTTCAGCCTGTACTTGGAGTCATTGGTTGAGAATGGAGACATTAAAAAGGCTGGAGAAGTCTTTGATCAGATGGCTGAAAACCCTTCGATTGGTGTCAATGCCCCCTGCTGTAATACCATCCTGAGGGGTTACCTCTCCCATGGGGAACACTTTAAAGCTGAAAAGGTGTATGAGATGATGCGCCTGAAGAGATACAATATCGATTCATCCTTGACAGAAAAGCTAAGTTTTGTTCTGAGTTTACAACAAGTGGAAGTCAAAGAGCCCATAAGGCAAAAACTCAGCATAAAACAGAGAGAGGTTATAATGGGGCTGTTGTTGGGTGGGGCGCAGATGAAATCAGATGCAGAGAAGAAGAAACATTTAGTCCATTTCCAGTTCGACGAAAACATGAAACATCATTCAGTTCTAAGGACACGTGTGTACGATTTGTACCGCGAGTGGATAGCCTGTCCTCATAACAACCCACTAGCCAATGATGTTCCTTGGGTGTTTGCCACAGTTTCGCATTCTTATTTTGGTTTTTACGCCGACCAGTTCTGGAGAAACGGGCTTCCCACCATTCCAAAACTAATCCACAAATGGATGTCACCCAGAGTCATTGCGTACTGGTACATGTACTCAGGGCACAGGACGCCCTCAGGGGATATTCTCTTGAGATTGAAAGGGAGCGAAGATGGGGTCAAACACGTTGTGAAGACATTCAAGGCAAAGTCATTGGATTGCAAGGTGCAGAGGAAGGGGGACGTGTTTTGGTTAGGTTTTCTGGGAGATAAGACGACATGGTTCTGGAAACTGGTCGAGCCCTTCATTCTTGATGGTCTTAAAGATTGTCTGAAACCAGGAGGAGTTCAACCTGTTGCCAGTTTGTCTGAAACTGACTGGTTGCAGTGATGATTTATGTCATTTGGACTCTCTCCTATGCTCTGGTTAAATTTGTAGCTCAAGAATAGGTTAGCTCTGGCATATTATGCTCTTCCATGAGCAGAATGTAAGTCATTTTTTACTTACCAAATGCTTTTCCTTCCTTTTAGACAATTGAATCCGCTCTATTATGACATTTTTTGTACAACAATTCTTATAACGCGTATATCTTTTTCACATTGGTTGTGTACGTACAAAACCCGCCATAAGATTGAAAAAATACTGTGTACGAAATTGTTTCGTACGTCGTTTGATAAAACAAAATAATAATGTAATATGTGGTTCTAAAACATGTGGAAATTAGAGAAGATGGGGATGGGCTATATAAAGTCCAAAAGGAAATCAATAATGAAAGGTGATAGAGGTAGTAGACAAGGAAGTACGAACACACACCCAAAACACACACATGCTTTAAATATCACTCCCCACTTTTTTTTAATCTGTCTCAAAATAAATATTTTATTTTTTTTTTTTTTGTTTTTAGGAAAAATTATTTGGTTCAACTTCAAAGTGATTCTTTTACTTTTGTACAAATTTCAGCCTTTATCTTTTCTCTATTCAACATCTTTTTTAAATATTTTTTTGCTAAATCTTCATGAAGTCAAAATGAATAAATAATTTATCTATGGCAAAGAGAGTAATAATAAGGATTAGATCATGTTTGGTGTACATAACAAATAGATCGCTTTTTCTAATAGGGTATCTTTAAATCCACTCATAAATGGTTATAATCGTACTTTTCGTCTAATTTTGCTAAATCTACGTCTATAAACATAAGTTTGATATCATTATGGATTTAGCAAATTTAGATAAAAGATGTGGAGGGTAGTAGATAAGTGTAATGGGATTGACTCCAGCGAGATGACACATTATGGTGAGATGACATGCTTCAGTGAACACCAAACTCACCTTTTTTTAATTTTGAAAATTTAAAAATTAATTAAAAATAAAATAGTAACACCGGTCAACCACCGGTCAGCAGCGGTGTCCGGCGACAGCCGGTGCCTGCGGAGCAGTGGCGGCGGCGCGGTGGCGGCAGCAGGCGACAGCGGTGGCGGCGGCAGGCGGCAGCGGGGCAGCCGGCGACGGTCAACGGTCAATGGTCAAAATCTAGTCAGCATCCAATCTTTTGATTTTATTTTTTCAAAAAAAATTAAAATGTTGAAAAAATATGGTGAACTTTGCATTACAGTTTGGTGAGTTTTGTAGTTGTTCTTGGTGAGCTCTGCAGTGGCTAGTGGTGAGCTTTGCATTATCTGACTGTAGCATGTCATCTCACCGTAAGATGTCATCTAACTGAAATCGATCTCAAGTGTAATTAAATTATTCTTAAACTTATATATATCATAATTTTTATTTAATTAAGATTCAAAATTTAGTATATTTGACTTAAAAAACCAAACTATACAAATAAACTGAAATAATAAATTGGCATTTGAGTTAAGCGTGTTGCGAATTGCGATTTGCAAAGGGTGGTTGGGAGGAGGGCCATTAAAATAAATAAAGGCCTACAAAATAGGGGGAGGCGGGGCCATGTAATTTACGATGGAATATTTGGGGAATTGCTCTGTGTCTCGCCACCAGTTGTGCAACCACTGGAAACGTTCCGCTGAAGATTCCAACCCAGTGCTGATGTGGTGAGAACCATCAAATAATACTCTTTCCCACCTTAATTATTTATCCGCTTTTGACTTTTTTCCGTCTAAATCAAATAGTTTTGATCCAGATTTAAATAAATATTGTATTAGATATTGATATAAAAATAATTTTATCATATTTGTTTTATAAAATATTTTAAAATATTATTTTATCTAATTAATATAATATATACTCCGTATATATATATATATATATTATATATATATATAGATTTTGGTTCTGGTGAGAATGCAATCTTAGGAGAGAAATGAGAATGAATCTAGTGCTTTAGATTGTGAGATCTAAAGGTCAAGATTTCATCAAAATTAGATGCACCAAAATGGTGCGAAAATGTATCACGTCGAAATGCACCATAAACCTTCGAAAATGCACTATCTCAAAATCTGAGCGTATGATGCAATCTGAGCCGTACAATGCATCAGATCCGACGGCTAGATTTTATTCTCATTTCTCTCCACAAGGTGCATTCTCACGGGAACCGGCCCCTATATATATATATATATATATATATATATATATAATTTGGTTCCGGTGAGAATGAGATCTTATGAAAGAAATAAGAATAAATCTCACACCGTTAAATCTAATAGGTTTTTTAGATTAGATCTGTATTTGACAGGGTTATATTCGAGATTTGACAACACAATATTCTCTCTCTAAATCTGCATCAGATCAAGAAACAAAATCAACCCACGTTCACCCCAATCTGCGGTCTCCTTTTTCGCCTTTCTGCTATGGTAATTTCAACCTACAAACTAGGGCTTTCTCTTTGAATTTCAGAGAGACCTCTTATGAGTTCTCGATCCTCCGTCAATCTGTCTTATTTGAAGGTGCGATGGATTGTGGTACACCTTATTGAATTTTTTTCATTATTAGGTAGTCCTCTATGCTTTTCGATCTGTTTGCGATTTCTTATTTTCTTGTGATTTTTGCTTACGCCGATGCTCTGCCATCATCTTCATTCTACATTTTTTCCTTTTTTTTAATAGAGAAATCTGACATTTCTTGGTTAGATTTAAGTTTTTTATACACTATTCTGGAATCACAAATGAGAGCAACTCAAATTTCTAAAGCTGAGGTTTGCATTCCATTTGTCCGTCAAAGTCAAGATTTAGAGTTGGCATGATTTTTTATATATATTATTTGTAGGTTTTTTCAATATCATCCTTTAATCTAGGAATTTGTGTATCAATTCATTGTCTATTTTAAATAAAATACCTTAATTCTCTACTCTTAGGACCCCCCAAGTATGCATTTTAGTACATTATATAAAATATGCAGTGCATTTTAAAGATTTTGTAGTGCATATTACGGAGTATGTAGATTCCAGGTTGATTTATATAAACTGATTACATGTGGAAAGGTGTAAAATTGAATAGACTAAAATGCATTTTTGATAGGTCAAAGTGCTAACATGGGACTCCTTTTTGTTTGTGCACCATATTCTTGCTGCTCCGGATATATTTTGCTCCTTTGAATGTGTGGATTGTGTTATTTGTGTGAAGTGCATTCTCAGAATCAAGGTAAATGATAATGTATTCTATTATTATGCATTCTCCGAAGCAAGGTAAAAGATAATGTATTCTATTATTATGCATTCTCCGAAGCAAGGTAAATGATAATGCATGTATTCTATTATTATGCATCCTCAAAATCAAAGTTTAATTCATCTATCAAGAATAACACCTAGTTAGATTTCAAGAGAGAAAAATGAAATTCATGTATGATATAGTTAAGTTCTTTTGACACAAATATGATGCATTTGTATTTTTTGGATAGTAACATTTTTTGTAATAATGATGCATTCAAAATATTCTGTAATACATTTTAATATGGCTTAGAAACACGTTGAATGATGTAAGTTTAAAATCGGTAAAAATGCATATATAATAGGTCCATGTGTAAGACGTGAGTCTGTATAAAAATAAATTATTGCTTATTAGCTCAAATGGTAGAGCGATATGCACTATAGATGTGGGTTCGAATCCCACATGGGCAAACTATTTCTTAAATATGTATTTCACTTGATATGAATACAATGCATTCTCATGCTTTTAGAATGACGTTTGCAGATTTCACAATGCATCTACCCAAGATAAATTCAGAAAAGTGGGATAATAAAAATCTTTTCCTAAATAAGATGCATTTTAAATTATACAATTTTACTCTTCTTATAATCAAACTCTGAATCTTAATATAATTTGGAACGAAGGAAGTAACATTAAGTGAGTTTGCAAAACAAGAGGAAATATTATTTACTATATTAGGGGGCGGTTCAGGTGAGAATGCATCTTGGTGAAAGAAATAAGAATAAAATCTAGCTTTTGGATCTGATGCATCGTGCGGCTCAGATTGCATCCTGCACTCATATTTTCAGATTGTACATTTTTTAAGGATTTTGTTGCATTTCGACATGATGCATTTTCAAATCATTTTGGTGCACCTAATTTTGATGCAATCACATCCCTTAGATCTCACAATCTAAAGCACCAGATTCATTCTTATTTCTTTCATAAAATCGCATTCTCACCTGAACAAAAATCTACTATATTATTTTATCAAATGATAAATAAAAAAGGAAAAGTAAATAATGTATGACTCTATAAATTTTAAAAGGAAAGATAATATTTTTTAAACAAAAAATGCATTATCTACCGCACTAAAAGTAATTAATACTTACCTAAAAAATATTCACCTTTTAAAACTTACAAAGTAACTTGCGGAAATATAGGCCTGTCATTATAAACAATTAAGTATACGTAAATAATGATTTCCATTTTTCCACTAATGCCCCCAGCCCCGTAGATTTAACTTAATAAAAAAATCAAGCATTCATTGCTTTCCTAATTCAAAGGCAAAACACGTGCCACTTGTAATATCTCCTAACCGTCAGATGCAACAAATCAATGTCTTACAATTATTCTCATTTCTTTCACCAAAGCTTATTCTCACATGAACCAATATATATATATATATATATATATATATATAGAGTTTGGTTCCGGTGAGAAAGAGATCTAATGAAAGAAATAAGAATGGATCTGAAGCCTTGGATGGAGCAACTTTGACCGTTTTGTTTTTTTAGTATCATGGGCATATTAGTATTTTACCTCACTTTCCTTCCTCTCTCTCAACTTCGTGTCCATCACTTGCGTAAGACCAGGCAATTACATTTCATCTTCTACTTTCAGCACTTCTTCCATTTTTCTCTAGATTTTTCATAATCTTTTCCATAAATAACTATCAATTTTTTTAGTTAAGAACGCCCCAAATTATTTTAGCCGATTTTAAATTCTTCTACCATCAAATATGTGTTTAGCCTTCATTTGATTTCATAATCTGTGCATAATCTTCTGAAAGTCCAAACATTAATTCAAGATTTGCCTCACAAAGTCATTCTTCTCTCTTGATCTGATTCGGGTCTTGTATTCTTTGATCTCAAAAGTGTCCCAAAATCCGTTTCTCAATTTTTTTTGGCTGCAGAAGGCGTAATTAAGCTCTTTCTCAATTTTCAATCAACCTGGGACTGACGACAACAAATATTGGACGAGAGTTGATTTTTGACACAACAGCCCTCTCCAATTTTATTGAGGTGAAATCTTTTTTTTATTTTGCTTAAACGATTTACATCAATTTATTTGTGTTAATTTTTGCTTTATTTGATTTTGATTCTTGATTCAACTCTGTTACTGTTCCAAAAATTTTTATTTTGCTACTGCATTGACATTTTGGTGAATATACGGAGCATCGGGTAGTTCTTCACCCTTTTTATTACTCTGTATGTTGTTTCATTGTTTTCTGGTGGGATCTACTTTATTCATGCGATGCCATTTTAATAGTCCTATAATGCACTTCTTATCATTTTAGTAGTCTAATTTTCCACCTTGATATTGATCGTTGGTATGTGTTACGAATATGGATTGGTTTTTATTTAGTGTTTCATTGACGCACATTTCTTAAATGTTCTTGCTTAGTAGCGGTGTGTGTTTAGAATTGATGATTTCATTTTTTGATGTATTTTATATGGAGTAGTTAGTTTTATTGCTGACTTTTTTCTAATTCACTTCTTCAATTTAAGCACACCAAATGAGTTTTGTGTTTTAACCTTTTGCCCATAGCCATCTGAAAAGGTGATTTTATTTCTACCCCTTGTATTAAACTTGATGATAAATCTGTATAGTGTGTTTTTAAATTTAAATTTTCTTTCTTATAGGCATAGCATCGTGTATTATGCAAAATGCACTATCCACATTTTTTGATGCATTTACATTGAGCACCGATCTGCACCCGCACACATGATTTTCATTTTTTTCTCGCAAGAAAATTGTGATTTTTACACCATTTATAGTTACTCTTAATCTATACTCAAATTTTTTACCTAGATTTTAGTTGGCGTATGTATTATTTATATGGATCGATTTTCATTTACTGGTTCATGGATGCACATTCCCCACATATTCTCTAGGTTTCAATTCTAGATCTTCGGTTACTCAGGTGGGCGTTTGAAGTTAATGATTTCATGTTTTATGATATATTAATATTTATTTTAATAGCTGGTTTTATCATTTTGTTATTTTATCTAAATGCATGGTAATGGATTTTGGGTTTAATCTTTTACTCGAAACAACCCAATAAGAAAACAATTTAATCTCTACCTCTTTTGTATTAACCTTGATGTTTCATATGCATGGTGTGGTTTCAGGTTCTTTTTTTTGGCATAACATTTTCTATTACAGGTATTGCACCCTCCTCGTTTTATGATGTATTTTTGTTGATCATATCTCCCCCTCCACACACACACACACATCTTAAAGAATTCCAAATATACATGTGCTAAGTGCTTTCATATTTTCATTTGTCTTTGCAGGCATAATATGACTCTTACACAATTCACCGGAGTTGGCAGACTTGAAAAGTGCATAACTTTTATGTTAGCGTTGAATTATAAAGGCGATGTTGAGTCATACGTATGGTGAATTTGCAAATTCCAAGATGCTACAAATTGTTTTCTTATATGCACTATATCTAGCCAAGATCCAAGCATATGCAAGTGACACATTTTGTCAAGAGTAATTGAGAAGGTGTATCCCATGGTCAACAAAAGTTCAGCGTTCATACCTAGACCTTGATGTATGAAATTATTATCAAAAGTTTGATAACTTTGAAGAACAATGGTTGGGCTTAATAACGGAATATGAATTTGATCTGTGTGCTTGGTTCTGTGGCTTATTATTTTCATATTGTGTTTACTGTGTTGGAGGAAATTATATTAATTAGAGTATATTTTCAATGATCATACGGATATGGTGCATTTTATCAATGATCATATAGATATGGTGCTTTTATCAATAATGATCATACAGATATGGTGCATCCCTATACAGAAGATAGTGCATCATGAAAATATAAATTAAAGTATCTCAGGGCAGAGTAGATAAACATGCATCATGGACCGCATCATATGCATCACAATACAACTATAATGCAATTTTTCAAGAGATTATGTAGATAATCCAATAAAATTAAAGTATTGTGCCATTAAAGACATCCATTGATCATCTTTTCAAAAATCAAAATATAGAGTAAATATTAGATTGTCACAACCTAAATTATGCATGATTAGTTGTTCTAGGATGCATGCCAGTTTGGTGACTGGTTTAGTAGTTTTGTAAGTGTTGTTGTACATAATTTCTGAAGAGATGTCTCATATTTTATCAAACAATACTGCTATATGATAGATACAGCGTTTAGCAAGCCCTCCATGTGCACCATCATGCTATCTCATATTCTCCTTCATTATTGTTTTGCTTCATTGGACTCTTTATATAACCAATCATCAATTTTTATATAATAATTATGATCTCAATCATTATTGATCTCCTTCATTATTGTTTTATGTCATCACACATTTCAAACCACACATAATGTTAAATTTGAGAACATTGATACATTGCTTTCTCTAAAGATACCATAATAATATCTATAAGAGAGCACTATAGTAATTTATAATGCAACACTAATTTAATTATTTTTATAATGCATCATATAGCGCCCCTTCTAGACATTAATAAATTTTATATTATAACAATCACAATGCATATTAATTACCCTAATTTGCAAGACAGATCTCCTCCAAATGGATAATGTTATTTGTACCCTAAAAATTTGTACCCCATTTTGTACACTGTAGAGATGCACCATCATTTTGTGTTGGTGTAATGCTAATTTTTCTTAACACACCAATACTTGTGTCAGTGTAAATTTTTATTAATGCACCAACACTTTGTGTCAGTGTAAACTATCAAAATATTGGTACATACCTTTGGTGTATAAATGGAGTACAAATTTTAGGATACATGTACCATGCTCCCCTTCAAATTAAAGCCTAAGCTTTGTGGGGAGATGGGATCTTAATGCAACCTGAATTTGTTATAATGCATCACATAGTGTCTCTTCTAGACATGGATACATTTTATATTATAAAAATCACAAATTTCCAATGCATTTTAAACACCTTAATCTGCACGACATATCTCCTCCAAATTAAAACCTAAATTTTGTCTAGACATGGTAAGCACGATTGATCTTTTCTAAAATAAAACCTAATTTTAGTTTGGACATGGCAAATATGGTGCATTTAATCTTTACATGAACAATTTTGTCTCTTAGAAAAGAAAAATCCCAAAAAAAATTCTCATAACCCTTTAAATCAATATGGCTCTAGAATATCAGAATTATAGCATAATGATGAAACCCTAATTCAAAATTAAACGAATTTAACAACTAAAAATTTTCAAAAAAAGCATGTTCTAAATCTTCCATAAAAATTGAAGAAACTCAAAGTTATTTCAGATCAAGACGAGAATTAATAGCAAAATAAATTAAATTAAAACAATATATTGGAAAAAGATGCATCTAAACCACCACTATGTAGTATGTAATCTCATCTCCTCTGAACATAAGATCCGGCAATGCATAAATCCATATGAATAAAAAACTGAAATATTTTTAACGTAGAAAGAATGCTCTGCTTTTTTGAATCCTGGAAGGGATGATGCTCCCTAAGAATTAAAGACTTTTGGAAAGTGGGTAAGGGGCTTTCAATCTTTATTGCTTCAATCGTGATATTGTACATATTAAATTTTGACACTTATGCCCCTGACAACCTAATCGTCCCTTATTTGTAGCAATACATCAAAACTTTACTTTAATAGTTTAACTTTGCTATGCCATCAGTTTCTTAATCATGTCCGTCGGATGCATCTAATCTAATGGCTATTTATTATTCTTATTTCTTTCACCAAGCATCATTCTCACCGGATCTCACCCCTATATATATATATATATAGATTGACTCCAGTGAGATGACACATTACGGTAAGATGACATGCTTCGGTGAGATGGCGCAAAGCTCACCACATTACACTGCAAAGCTCACTCATAGCCAATGTAAAGCTCACCTGGGAATAAAGCAAAGCTCACCACTTTGAACATCAAAACTCACCTTTTTTTTTAATTTTGAAAATTAAAAAATTAAAAAAAATAAAATTGCATGACCGGTCAACCACCGGTCAGCGGCGGCGAGGCGGCAGAGACCGGCGGTGGTCGGCGGCAATGGCGGTGGAGGTCGGCGGCCGGCGGTGGCTGCCGGAGTCCAACGACGGCGGCGGCGGAGGTCGGCGGTGGTCGCCGGCGGCCGGCGGTGGCTGCCGGAGTCCGACGACGG